>JAMPIV010009019.1:82500-120737 GCA_024509875.1 Oreohelix idahoensis
TTTGCGGTCACAATGTCCACCAAATACAAAGTGCTCCAACAGCTGGAAGACGTAGTGAATACAGAATACCACAGGCAGCAAATCAAAACTATATGGAATGAGACGTGAAGAAATACTGGGGAAAAGGGAACGACTACAAAAAGCATGGATAACAACAGAAACCATCAATAAGATAAAAGACAGGAAAAACAAGAAAGCAGATTTAAACAGAAACAAAACCAGAAGTTACAAAGCCGAGGCTCAATAAGTGTACACAGAAGCAAACAAAGAAGTAAGAAGAAACATCAAAAAAGAGACAAGAGGAAGTATATTGAGGAGTTGGCAAGAGAGGCAGAAGATGCTGCAGGCAAAGAAAATATGAGAGAACTGTATAACAGCACAAAGAAGCCAACAAGGAAATACAACCAAGCAAGTTGCCTCATAAAAGACAAGAATGGGAAACTGCTTAGCAATATACAAGAGCAAATGAAGAGGTGGGCGGAATAATACCTTCACAATAGACCAGCTCCAGAAAACCCCAGACATCCAGCCAGCAGAAGAAGAGCTACAAATTAACTATGAAAGACCAACGAAGGAAGAAATAAAGAAAGCCATAAAGCTTCTAATAGGTGAAAAGTGGCTGGACCAGACGGCATTCAGCAGAGGCCATCAAAGCAGATATCGACACGGCTACAGAGATGTTATATAAATTACTTGGTAAAGTCTGGGAAAAGGAAGAGATACCAGCAGAATGAAAGGAAGGACATCTGGTTAAGTTGCCAAAGAAGAGAAATTTACACGAGTGCACACATTATAGAGGAATAATGTTACTATCAGTGCCAGGAAAAGTATTAAACAGGATTATCCTCCAGAGATTAAAAGAGTCCATAGACAAGAAACTGAGAGAAACAAACAGGTTTTCGACAAAACAGATCTGTACAGATCAGATAGCTACTTTGAAAATAATAGTTGAACAAAGTCTGGAATGGAATTCACTACTATACACTGGATTTGTGGACTACGAAAAGGCATTTGACAGTGCAGACAATCACTTTAGAAATTGATGAGGCATTATGGAGTTCCCCTGCAGATCTTTAATTTAATAAAGAAAACATATAAACACATGAAATGCAGAGTTCTTCATGAAGGACAGCTTACAGAACCGTTTGGTATAAGAATGGGAATGCGGCAGGGATGCCTCTTGTCTCCATGTCTTTTCTTGCTAGCAATAGACTCAACAAGAGAAATCCATACTAGAATTGCTTTGGCAGCTAGCGCCTTCAATAGATTATCTAACATTTGGAAATTACGATCATTGAATATACATACCAAGCTTCGTCTGTTTAATTCAAATGTTATCTCAGTGTTAACATACGGCTGTGAGAGTTGGAAAATAACAAAATCATTGGAGAACAAGCTGAATACATTCGAGAACAAATGTCTTAGAAAAACTCATGAACATCAGTTGGAAAGAATTCAAGACTAATCGACAAATAAGAGAAGACTCTAGGCAGAAATATGTCTCCGACTATATAAGGAAAAGACGATGGTCATATATCGGTCATGTCCTACGAATGCAAAACAACAGAATACCACTACAGGCGCTCACTTGGGTTCCTGAGGGTAAGCGGAAAAAAGGAAGACCAAAAGAAACACTCAGAAGAACAATAATAAGAGAAGGAAGAACGTTGGGCCTAAATAATGTGCAAGAGCTAAGAGGAGTGGCGTCACAACGAACAACCTGGAGAGCACTGGTTTCTGCCTTATGCGCCGTGTTTGGCGCTTAAAGAATTTATTATTATTATTAATAGACTGGGTTATGAGAACGTCGACAACACACAACAGAAATGGAATCCAGTGGACTCTGACTAGGTAGTTGTATAATCTGGGTTTTGCTGATGATTTGGCTCTTCTGTCCCATAACCGTAATCAGATGCAGGACAAATTGAAAACAGTCGATGCGAGGTCACAGCAATTGGGTATGAAAATATACAGGGAAAAGACAAAAATAATGAGAATAAATGCAGGTAATGATAACAGAGTTGAACACGAAGAAACACCACTACAAGACGAACGAACTTTATTTTCAAAGGGTTTCGAATTGGGCACGCAAGACCTTCTAACATTCTGCCCTTCCTTTCTCTCATCTTCCATACTGAATCTATTTATTCTCACATGTATCCTAAATATTACTTAAATAATAAAATAACCAAATAAAATAAAATTCCAACATTGTAACAGTACAGTAACAGTTACACAGATTTACAGTACCTTATCATAATTAATCTTAAACAGGACAAAATTATCTTTAAAACCTACATATGATGTTACGTAATTATTTAAGAACATAACGAAATTAGGGTGGCATATAATCTGCACTCATGATGTATTTGAAAAGTCTGTGATTGAATGAATATGGACTAAGATTATTTTTTAAGTCGTGTGGAAGAGTATTCCACAGATGAGGAGCAGAAAAAGCTAAACTTTTCTTGAATAAGTCAAGCCTAGGCTTGGGCATGTGTAATTTATTTAAGCGTTGACTGCATCTTTCGCTGTATTTGAAAATAGGCCACAGATACGTCGGAGCATTCTGTGACAAGATTTTGTGAATAAATTTGGCTTTGTTGAAGAGAAGGCGCTTTCTTAGTGGTAATATGTTAAGATATGTATTTGCGTCTACACACTGTGTGAGGTTTTTGTCTGAAATTAGGCGCACTGCACGTTTTTGTAATGAATAGAGTCTTTTAGTGTTGGACATGGTGCAGCCATCCCAAATTGTGGAACAATAGTCTAGATGTATTTGTATCTGGGATGTATAGAACATTTTTCGTGTCTCCTCATCTAGGAAATGTATGATTTTAGCTAACTGGTAAACATTTTGTGCCGTTTGTTTGGTCAGTGCTTGTACATGTGAATTCCAACTTAAATGTTGGTCAATTATGAGTCCTAGTGTTTTATTTTCATTTACATTTTCAATTAAAGAGGTTCCAATGTAGAGCTGAAGTGTTGTTTTCGGTGAGTTTTGTAATTTTTGTCTAGTTGATATTATCATACATTTTGTTTTAATGATATTTATTTGCATGCAGTTTTCATTGCTCCACTTAATAAGATTGTCTGTGTCGCTTTGTAATAATATTTCTAGCGTGTTGCAACTTTTATCACTAGTATAAATGGTACAGTCATCGGCAAATAGGTCGCAGGATGAGTGCTCGATGTGTAGTGGAAGGTCATTTATGTAAATGGAAAAAAGTAGAGGGCCGAGAATATAACCCTGAGGAACACCGATGTAAATAATAGTTGGGTTTGACAAGAAGTTATTGTACCACACTACTTGCTGTCTGTCAGACAGGAATGATTTAAGTAATGTCACTAGTTTAAAGTTAACTTTCATTGTTTCTAATTTTCTTATTAAAACAGCGTGATCTAACATATCAAATGCTTTCCTAAAGTCTACAAAGATTGCTCCACATATGTTATCGTTATTTATGTTTAGGTGCAAGTTGTCTATCATCTTAGTTAGAGCTGTGTGGCATGAATGCTTTTGTCGAAACCCTGACTGGCTGTCAATTAGCAAGTCATTGCTAACTAGGTAATGTAGTGTTGCTTTATGTATGTGTTTTTCTAGTGGTTTAGAAAGCGATGATAAAAGAGAAATTGGTCTATAGTTACCAAGATTACTGCTATCTGACGAGCCAGGTTTGAAGAGAGGATATACTTTGGCAATCTTAAAGGCCGAAGGAAAATAACTTTTAGCGATACATTGATTATATATAAAAGTTAGTGAATCACTAATAGCTGGTGCGGCGTAACGCAGTATTCGATTACAAATTCCGTCAATCCCTGATGAGCTATTATCTTTAAGGCCAATAAGATAGTTATACACTTCATTAACTGTCATAAAAGGAATGTCGGGTGGAACTGAGTTTGTACATTTGTTCTTACAGAATGCTGAAAGTTTGTCTAAGTCACTACAGGAAGGTGGTATTGTGTATTTCAGACTGTTTATTTCTGCTTGAAAGTGATTGCTGAAGTCGGAGCAAGTAAATGAAGTGTTGGAAGAGAATGAGTCTGGTGCATTACGTTTTTTCGCTAAGGTGTTAATTGCCTTCCATATTTCCTTACTATTTGATTTGTTCTGAACCATATTTCTAAAATGATTTTTCTTTTCTTTGCGAATTAAATATAGAACCTTGTTCCTGTATACCCTGTATGTGTTGAGGTCCTTATTTTTGTGTGCTTGATCTCTCTGTATCATAGCCTCCAACACTTCCTGCGTGATCCACGGAGATTTTAATTGTCGTTTGACGCGAATTTCCTTAGCTGCTGTCGTAAATTTATTTTGAGAGAAAGAGTCTTAGAAACAGTGGTCCGGTTTAGAGTGGAGAATGGTGGTGAAAAGCTCAGTGATAAAAAATGTAGAGAGTAAATAGTTGCTTCACAGAGTGCTGGGGAGAGTAAAGACAGACGTATTTACGACAATTCGTTTCTCTCAATCTTCTCTTCAGACTCTCCTGGTCAAACAATTATTTGCCAGTTTCCAGACACACCTCTGTGCTCACACCGATTTGGTGCTTCAAACATACAGACGCACGTGAATACAGACTATATTAAACAAATAGGGGGAGTTTTTGGGTTTTGGTATTCCAACACAGTACTAAATAAGTTTATGTTGTTTATTTATCAATTAAAAATCAAATCACAACAGTAATCATGTGTTTACAGAAAAATTATCATAAGTACAGAAAATGCAAATAATAAGGTGGAGAGGGGGTGAAGAAGATTGGTATTGACTAAGCCCTACCCGCTTATTAGACAAAGATAAACCCAGTCCAAAGATAGATAGTTATCAGGAACATAGGTAATGTAACCCAACAGTGAATGGTTACAATACTAGGTATGGGTGGTAGAAAAATTCCTGTTATCCCAAATTGGGTTTCCCTTTACTAAGCAAATGAAAGGGAAAGGGGGGGGGAGGGGGTAAACAGAGTTAACAAAATATCCCACTTAAAGGAACAATCCAGGGTATACTGAAAATGTATTACCCAGTAGGCAAGTTAACAAATGGTTTTTCAAAAAATTAAATCTCCTGTCATTCATGCACGCGCGTGAGGATCCACACTCATATACTCTCGCACACTTACCGATTGCAGCATCAAACAATCCATAGAATTATGTAAACAGCAATTACACTCTTGACATGTGAAAATGTCTAGTACTTCGATGTCCCGCCCCAGATGTAGCGAGGTTTACTGATAGCAAATATTCCCACTTATCGCCGGACTTGAAGCCTAAGAGTTCTTGTGTTTTATTATATAAAAGGAGTCTATGGGATGGCACTGACACAGTTCGACACAGGGGTGAAAATAAAGTGGTGGTAAAATTCCTTCAATGCGTGATGTTAGCAACTGACCGGTAAAGTTTTTAATCCAGTGAGGAAAAACTAGGCTCAGTCACTGTCAGGTAAATCGGTACTCTCTCACAGTAGAGCAGTAAATAAAATATCGCTACTGGCACTGTTCATCTTCCAGTTTAACTTACAGATTGTAATTTCAATTGATGGTTTCTTTTTAAATATTCTTGGGTAGGCTTTCTTTCATGTAGTTATGATAGCTAGGTAGCATCAGACCGCCACAAGATTAAATTTAAAAAATGTTTTATCAATATGTCTGGAAGTTTAAGAACCGAGTCTGAAACTCTCTGTATGATTTCTTTATGCTGGGATTGCAAAGGTGATCATTCTATAGAAAAAGATAGAAAACCCATGACAACATAATCGTACCTAAAAAATCAAATAATATTCTAACGCGCGATAAATTTACCGTTAAGGCTATTATATACACTCGCGTATTTAATTATGTATTTAAGAAAACACGTCATGAGTCTAATGGTTAAAATACACATCTATATATATATATAGGACTTAACTAAATTTATTAATTATAAATTCCTTCGCGACTTTAAAAGTTACTTTAACATTAAAGCATCTATTACTTTTGGAAATATTATAATATATATATCATTAACTTTACCACTGGAACTTTTGGGATGAGTTTAATTTAGTAGATTTAAATAAACACAAAATCCAGTGAAATAAAATGAAAGCACTAGACCACTGATCACTTTAAAAAATATATTATACCGTGCACAAAAACAGAAATCACTCCAATGTAGCCACCAATTCAGATGGAAATCTAGCAAAATTTCTACTATAGCTAGTGAATCTTAAATCTCTGGCGACCGAATGATAACATGACTTTCTACGTGGTCTGTATATATCTAGCTGGAATGCAAGATGAGTGGGACATGTGAAAATGTTACACCTTTTTAGATCTCATGAGACTTTCGGGGATCTGACCGCGAGACTAAAGAGAGAAGCCGCCCCTGGTCTTCCGTATCTCCGCTCGCTGCTTCCGCGTCGGCTTTCCCGTTCGCTCCCACTGCGATCGTTTCTGTGTTTAACACCGAGATGCGAAATACCGGCAGGAAACTTGCGTCGCTCGTTTCAGGGACCACTACTGCCTTTGATAGCGCCGATAGTCTTTCCTGAGATCCCTCAGTCTGTTTGATCGTGTGCCGCTACTTTTTGTTTGAATCTGGCACCGCCCCCACTGGGCCAAGTTAATGAAAATACTGGATATGATTGCTCAAGAGATTCCGTGGGCGTGATTTAGCCTTTCCTTAAATCAATGCGATGACCAGAATGTACGGTAGATAAACTGTCCACATATTAATCAGCACACGTGTTGACCATCTGTGTGGAATGGTTGCATAGCTAATGAGTCCAGGTGGAAAAAAAATCCCGTTTGACGAAAAGTTACCACACTATTCGGGGGCACTGATGTTATCCGAAAGGGTCGTTACAAAGGGTCGTACTATATCATCCAACGCTTCAGGGTCATTCAGGGTCAGCTGAGTTCGTCTGTCACAGCTGGTACGTGCGTTTCAAAAATACTATAAAAATTTTTTGTCTAGTATGCGTCATCCGGATCAGGAAGTTGGTAAACACGGGCGAGCGATGCAGTTAGCAAGTCATTTAAAAATAATTCCTTACTGAAATGTTTGAAACTTCTAAATTTGATACTTACATGTTTATTTTCTGGAACTTTACATTTATTCTTTTACCATGTACAGCCTACTGGATAGTGGTCACTCATTGCAATATTAGGGACAGAGCATTCTATGATGTTTTCTGGGCAAGTTACGTAGATGTGGTCGATTAGTGTGGTTGATGCTTGTGTTACTCTTATAGGCTGGTTAACTATTTGTTTTAAGTTGTACGATAATATTATATTTTTCCATGTTAGATTTGAATTGTGTATATCGATGTTGAAATCACCAAAAAGAACAACCTCCTTGACTGTGGCAAATACATTGTCCATCATTATGGTGAAATCTTCGTACCATATAGGTCCTGCACTAGGATTTCGATAAAGATATCCCACCAGAAATGGGCCCTGATTCGGTAGCTTTACTTCCAACCATACACATTCTATCTCTGCTGTCTCTAAGTCGTTTCTGCGGCGAAAATTAAGGGAAGTGGAAATATAAACTGTTATACCTGTCTCTTGTTTTTTTGCTTGCGTCTCGCCGTATAGTTTTAAAACCATTTAACGCAATGTCATCGTCTGTTATTCTGTCATTTAGGCGACTTTCTGAAAGTCCAAAAATGTGAAAATTCTTACTTAGAATGTATGTAAGTTCGGGGAGTTTACCTAGAAGATGGTAAATATTCAGATGACCAAGTCGTAGACCATCCTTGTGAAGCCATGGTACATAATTACCAGCCATGTTTGTATAGTAATAATAATAATAATAATAACAATAATAGCCCCTTCAGTCATAACTGACTGTGGTAAAGTGGGATGATATAAATACTTATAGGGGACTTAGTGTACTGACTGAGATCAGCTGTGAAGGTATCTGTATCTAATAGGTGTAGTGTTTTACAGATAACCTTACTTGCGACCACATTTATACCTCAGTCAGAATTATTCTGGAATATTGTGATGACTACGTTGAATGTCTAGGGTTATGTAATTGATGAAGTGTAAGTCACAACAACAACAGACAGATAAACAATTTAATTTATTCCACCACAATTGACAACACTGTGACACTCACACACATTTAACACTCTATAAGACTATCTTAAATGAGTCTGTGGTAAAGTTTCAAATATATATGTATTAATTACTTTCACTAATATATATCCTGATTCAACTACAAAGTGAACCAGGAATCACAATCAAATGTAATCACAATTTATATGTACATAATTTATAAATATGAAGTGACATATTTTATTAATATTATCCTATGTGTGTCAGTTGTGTAGTAGTACTATGAGGTAATACTGGTGTTGGTTTTCAAGCTTACTATGAGGTAATACTGGTGTTGGTTTTCAAGCTATGTTGTTATTTGTCATCATGACTTCAAGTGTTTGTTTATCTTGGAAATAGTATGGGGAAAAGTTCACAGTTCCTATCAATTTACACAATGTATTTTCCCTCTGTTTTATTATAATGTCAATTTTAGAGGGGGACACATAATGTTGAGCTCCTCTGGCCACAGAAGCTTATCTTTCGTGATGGCGGCAGGAAAAGACTTTTCTGCTCGATAGCTTCCCTGTGTTCTGGAGACACCTCACTGGTCACTATCTGGACCCAGGAGTATGCTGTCAGCCTCTAGATTCAGCAAAGCTCAGACCAAGTGCTGCTCAATAACTTTAGGACCACGGTCCCTGAAACAAGAAGGTTGTACCTCCTATTTCAGAACTAATTTATAATCTATTTCCAGACTGAACACAATACATAACAAACACTGAATTCAGAGCGGTAGGCCAACTGCTATCTTCATCTGAAACAATTTACACCAGTATACTCCTCCCTAATGGTTACTACGCCTCTGCAATTCCAGCATTAGTTCCTTCTAGTCAATAAGATAGGTGTCAGTGTACTGTTAGGCAATTCCATGCAATTTTACTTTTCTCAGACACGTTCTGTTCAGGTTGGAGCAATATCTAGGCTTTGCCTCATGTTTGCTACTGAACTACACACATATACAGACATAAATTATCAATTTACATTCAATTTTCATTAAACAGATATCAAATATTTCAAACTTACCACAATTCATGGAAATAATACACAATTACGTTGACTGGCAATGAATATGGCACAAAATCCGACCTGCCGCTGTCTCAGGCTTTTATTTAGAAAAATATAAGCTGAATCTCAACGCACTGTTGCTTTAGAAAGTTTATTTGAAAATGTGGTGCCGAACTGACGCTTCTAATTGACTATATTGGAGGGTCTAACCAATCGTGCCATGTTTACACAGCTTTTCAAAAAAGTACCTCTACTACTGTTTCCCCTAACAACAGAAAAATTAGTATTGGTAGTCCGACTAATCGTGTTTCGCCTTACATTTACTACGCTCCAATCAAATAGGATTTAACATGGGGACCTATTTCCCGTACAATGGTGGTTTCAAAATCTGCCACTGAGCGATTCTGATTTTGGTGTTGTCTGACACCCTCACTATTTCTTTTGGCTATAATTTGTTAATTCCTAGACTATTTGCGTAACACTTAACATATTTTTTGTCAGCAAGTCCTAAGGAACCCAAATATACAAATTTAAGGGAGCTAAGTGGCTGCGTTCAAAATATGTATTTTCTAGGATAGTCGTGTAGTTGTTTTTTATTTTTTATGTTTAGAACCACCACCTGTCCTGCTGTACTGTCAGACTAATGTCAGGATTTTAGACATAAAACAGTAGAATGTCATGTTTCCTAATAAGCGTTTTGTAAGTTTTTAAACCTAACTCTCGTATGGGTAGTGTTTTTTATCACTGTCGATTTGAAAAAAAGTTAGTGCATGTGGTCTTACACGCGTGATGGCAGTAATTGTATAGCGAGACGCGTGTTAGTGTTGCATGCGTTCCGGCTTTCAGCCCTCCCTTTCTTTCTATCCTAAGTCCATCTGTCCGTTCATTTATTGTAACGTAGTGTAATTAATGCTAGTATTAATTTAGGTCATTAATCAGCTTGCGTATCTCAAGGTTTTTCTTAGAAATGCAGTACAGTGTTATTGTAGAAAGCGTGTATTGATGCAGTAGGCTTTACTATCAATGTGAAAGCGTGAGAATATGCAGACGAAGCATAAAAACGGGGATCTCGAGTACAGTCATTGTGACAGCACTGTTCTTTACCATTCTTCTTTCCTTTTATTTAATTTATGTGTTAGGCTGTACATTTACTTTTTAATTTATATATGTGGATTAGAATTTCTCACGACAAACTCTCCCCACTTGAAACAGACGTTATATGTCAGTATTTAATTCTATATACACATAGAGAAATTTATTATCTTTCCTGGGGCTTAGGGTGACTCTCATCACACGGATGGCGGCTTAAAAAATCAGCTCCCAGATTTGTTTTTCCACTTATATACTCTATGCTAAACTCATATGGCTGCATCAGTAATGACCAACGGAGTAATCTAGAATTTTCATGTCTAGCCTGCGCTAGAAACGAAGGGTTTGTGATCCGTTTGCAACTTAAATGCCTTCCCATACAGATAAATATTGAATTTCTTTATCGCCCATATTACTGTAAGACATTCTTTTTCGCTAGTTGAGTAGTTGGTTTCAGCTTTATTTAACATTCTGCTAGCATATGCCACTGGGCTTAATTCCCCATCCAATGCATCTGATTTCTGTAGCAGAGTCGCACCTAACCCAATAATACTGGCATCCGTCCTTACAATGAATTCTTGACTTAAGTCAGGTAATTTCAAAATGGGTTTACTTGTGAGCTTTTCCTTCAATTCTTGGTAAGTCATTTCACATTGTGGTGTCCATGTAATGCGATCTGGATGTCCTCTACGTGTCAATTCAGTTAACGGTGCACATATGGAATTAAAGTTTTTGATATACTTCTGGTAGAAACCACATAATGAGACAAAGGATCTCACGTCCTTCTTGGTTTGTGGTCTCGGGGCTTTCTTTAGTTTCTCTAAATTCTTGGGGTCAGGGGTCATGTTTCCCTGATGGACTGTGTGTCCCAAGAATTCTAATTCTTTACATCCAACACAACATTTGGTTGGTCGGGCTGTTAAATTCGCTTCCCTAAGTCGATTAAACAGCATGTTCAGAGAATCAATGTGTTCCTCAAATGTTTCTGTCGCTATAAGGATATCATCCATGAAATTTGTGATGCATGGGTTATTCAGAGGGTCCAATAATTTTCTCATCATTCTAGAGAGGACACTAGGTGCATTCTTCAATCCAAATGGCAATCTGTTAAACTCATAGTGTCCCTCTGAGGTACTAAACGCAAGGTATGGTCTAACCTCAGGCTTTACTGGAATCTGATAGTATCCTTTACTCAGATCCACTTTTGAGAAATATTTAGCTTTATTTAGTCTGGCAAACAACTGATTTGTATCCGGCAATGGATCCACCTGTCCTTGTGTAATAGCATTCAGTCTCCTGTAATCTATACAGAGTCTATGTTCTCCAGAGGGCTTCCTTAAGAGTACAACACCGGAACTATACGAAGATTCACTGTGTGAAATAATTCCTTCCTTCAATAAATAGTCTATCTCTTCCTTCAAAGCTTTCTCCTTAGCAAAAGGAATCGAATAAGGTTTCATACAGACAGGTGTGGGGTCTATCAGTTTCATATCATATTCCAATAAGTTTGTATGCCCCGGTCGGTCCGTTAACACCTCTGTATGATTATCTAGAACCTGTTGCACTCTCTCTTTCTGATTTTTCGTTAAATGTGTACTGATTTTCACCTGTGCCGCTGTCTCACAGGGATGTAATGGATATTCAAATGATGAAAGTGGTTCCTTTTTCATTTCCATGGCAATGGACAAGCTCAACAAGTGTGTCTCTTCTTGATTTTCTCTTTCCAAATATTTCTTCAGGAGATTCACATGATAGATTTTTTCTTTCCCCTTCTTATCTATCTTATAATTGGTTCTAGACACCTTCTCTAGAACTGTATATGGACCTTGCCATCCAATTTGTAACTTATTCTGACTACCGGGCAGAAGAAGCAGTACCTTCTCTCCCACAGCCAAATCTCTGTCCTTAGCTTTCCTGTTATAATAAGCAGCATGTTTTTTTCCTGGCTTGTCTCAAATTTTCATTGGCAAGTTTCCAGCCAGTTTTTAAACGAGTGGTCAGCTCATTCACATATTGGTATGAGGATGTAATGTTTTCCTCTGCCTTTTCATCAGTCCACGTTCTTAACAGCGCTTCAAGTGGACCTTTTATTGGCCTTCCTAATAATAATGTTGCCGGGGCCATTCCGGTTGAACTATGGGGTACCTCCCGATAAGCAAAGAGGGCGGCGTGAAGGTACTGATCCCATGTATCTGGTTTTTCGTGTGCCAACTTTCTCAGGATTGACATCAACGTGCCATTAAATCTTTCCACTTGGCCGTTCCCTTGGGGGTGGTACACACTACAATGGAAGTGTTTGGCCTGGAAGATCCTGAAAACTTCTTCTGTTAGTTTCCCCTTGAACTGAGAGCCATTATCAGTCAAGATTTGATTGGGAAAACCTAACCTTGTGAAAATTGTGAGTAATGCCTCTGCCACATGCTTAGAATCAATCGATGACAGGGCTACCGCCTCTCCCCACATAGAACAAGTGTCCACCAGAGTCAGAATGTCGCTGTTCCTTCTCTTAGTTCGAGTGAGAGGTCCCACAAGATCCACGACAAGTCTCTCAAAGGGTGTTCCTACTATGGGCATTTCCCCCAGAGTTGCTGGTGCAGTCCAATGCTCAGGTGCTACTCGATGGCACTCTGGACAGGATTTTACATATCGTTTGATATCTTCAGTTATCCCTAGCCAGAAATAGTGCCAAGCTATTCGCTGTCCTGTTGCGCTGATCCCCATATCACCACTGAAGGGAATCGCATGCCCTAGTTCCAACACTTTAGTCCTATATGAAGTGGGAAGGACCAGCTGTCCGTGACCATTGGATTCAGATCCAGCCTTCCTATAAATCAGTTTGTTCTTCATATAAAATTCTTCCTTGCCTGGAGGTGTATGAGATTTGGGCAACTTCTTGAAACACGGCTTGAGTGTTTAGTCCTCCGCCTGTGCCTTCCTCATCTCATCTGGATGAGTATTTATTGGATTATCCTCCTCCTTTTTAGACTGTGATCTGGTCTGCACTGTTGCCAGTATCACAGGTCTCTTGGGATTCCCCAAGAAGACATATCTACACCCCAATATCACAGGGTAGATTGGCTCATTTATCACTGCTGCTTTTATGATTCCTTCCACATATCGCGTTTTCACCTTTATCCGGGCGACGGGAAGTGTCATGGTAGCTACATCCTTGGTTGCAGTTTGAATCTCCACTGTTTCTGTGGTGTATTGATCTGCCTGCACCAGGTGAGAACTCACAACGGAATCGTAATCTAAACCGGTATCATATAAACACCTTATAGTGACACCATTACAGATGACATCTTCACACACTGGGGGTGGTATGGTTCCTGTAGTTGCTCAGGTTTGACCTTTTTTTCTTTTTTTCCAGATGTCATAGCAGCACAATGAGGAGGTTTCCTTCTACAATGGTCAGTGTCATGATTGTTCATCTTACAATTTTTACCATCTCTTTCCTTGGTTGAAAGATTTTCTTTCATCATATTTCCTTTCATCGAATTGTGGGGTTTTATTTTTATTGTCATACCGTGGCCTATCAAACTGGTGCTTACCTTTGTTTTGATCTCTAGGATCAAATTTATTAAAGTTCTGTGGTGCCCTAAAATTTTCCACCTGTTTCTTTTTATTACCTGATACCTCTGCCTGAGCTGCTTGATACCTTTCAGCAACATTTAGCAACTCACCCAGCCTCTCTGCACCTTGTTCCATGAGAAACTTTCTCAGGTCTGGAGCCATGGACTCTCTTAATTGTTCTATAAGGACCATTTCCTTAAGATCTTGGGTTTTCCCCAGAGAAGTCCATTTCTCCAAGTTTGTCTCTAACCGTGCAGAGAACTGGTGATAGGTTTGACCTGACAGTAGTTTAGCATTCCTAAATTTTTTCCTATAAAATTCTGCGTTCTTTTCATATCTTAACAAAAGAGCCTGCTTTAGCATGTCATAATTTTCTTGATCACCTCTGTTCATTTTGGCAAAAACTTCATAAGCTGCCCCACGAAGGCCTTGAGATAACTTTAAGCTCCACCTTTCTCTTTCTAACCCATACGTGGTAGCTAATAGTTCATATCTATTTAGATAGCTCTCAATATCATCGTCTTTCTCAACAAAATGATCTAAATGAAAGTTCATAGCTGAGATTGAGGCTCCCTGACTAGCAGTGGCATCAGAGGTAAAGGGACTGGCACCATTTTCAGGAGCATGGCCTTGAAACTCAAACTCCCTTAGTCGTAACTCATGTTCCCTTTGTAATCTCTTCTCCTCCTTTTCTGCTTCCCTCTCTGCAGTCAATCTTCTTTCCTCTCTTTCTGCAGCTAATTTCTTCTCTTCTCTTTCTGCAGCTAATTTCTTCTCTTATCTTTCTGCAGCTAATTTCTTCTCTTCTCTTTCTGCAGCTAATTTCTTCTCTTCTCTTTCTGCAGCTAATTTCTTCTCTTCTGCCTCCAATTTCTTAGCCTCAGCCTCAATCTGCAGCCTCTTAGTCTCAGCCTCAGCCTCAAATTGTAACCTCTTAATTTCCTTTTCAGCCTCTAACTTTCTTTCGGCCTCTTTTTCTAATCTTCTTTCTTCCCGTTCAATATATTTGTCACATTCAGCAGTGACATAAGCAATCATAATTTGCCCGTCCATTCCTAACTCTTTTGCAGTCTGCACAGCAGCAGATCGAAATTTTGCCAAGTCGGCCATTTTCTAACAGGTAAATGTATGTAATGTCTAACTAAACAATACAATCTGTAATTACTTATCCAAAGACACCACAGGCACTGAGAGCTCAACGTTATTTATTTCCACCCAAGGATAAATTTTAATTCTTATTATTCCCAATATATATAATAGGAGAAAGTTCAATATCCCGGGAGCGAGACCCCAATATATGTGGTAAAGTGGGATGATATAAATACTTATAGGGGACTTAGTGTACTGCCTGAGATCAGCTGTGAAGGTATCTGTATCTAATAGGTGTAGTGTTTTACAGATAACCTTACTTGCTACCACATTTATACCTCAGTCAGAATTATTCTGGAATATTGTGATGACTACGTTGAATGTCTAGGGTTATGTAATTGATGAAGTGTAAGTCACAACAACAACAGACAGATAAACAATTTAATTTATTCCACCACACTTGACAACACTGTGACACTCACACACATTTAACAGTCTATAAGACTATCTTAAATGAGTCTGTGGTAAAGTTTCAAATATATATGTATTAATTACTTTCACTAATATATATCCTGATTCAACTACAAAGTGAACCAGGAATCACAATCAAATGTAATCACAATTTATATGTACATAATTTATAAATATGAAGTGACATATTTTATTAATATTATCCTATGTGTGTCAGTTGTGTAGTAGTACTATGAGGTAATACTGGTGTTGGTTTTCAAGCTATGTTGTTATTTGTCATCATGACTTCAAGTGTTTGTTTATCTTGGAAATAGTATGGGGAAAAGTTCACAGTTCCTATCAATTTACACAATGTATTTTCCCTCTGTTTTATTATAATGTCAATTTTAGAGGGGGACACATAATGTTGAGCTCCTCTGGCCACAGAAGCTTATCTTTCGTGATGGCGGCAGGAAAAGACTCCTCTGCTCGATAGCTTCCCTGTGTTCTGGAGACACCTCACTGGTCACTATCTGGACCCAGGAGTATGCTGTCAGCCTCTAGATTCAGCAAAGCTCAGACCAGGTGCTGCTCAATAACTTTAGGACCACGGTCCCTGAAACAAGAAGGTTGTACCTCCTATTTCAGAACTAATTTATAATCTATTTCCAGACTGAACACAATACATAACAAACACTGAGTTCAGAGCGGTAGGCCAACTGCTATCTTCATCTGAAACAATTTACACCAGTATACTCCTCCCTAATGGTTACTACGCCTCTGCAATTCCAGCATTAGTTCCTTCTAGTCAATAAGATAGGTGTCAGTGTACTGTTAGGCAATTCCATGCAATTTTACTTTTCTCAGACACGTTCTGTTCAGGTTGGAGCAATATCTAGGCTTTGCCTCATGTTTGCTACTGAACTACACACATATACAGACATAAATTATCAATTTACATTCAATTTTCATTAAAAAGATATCAAATATTTCAAACTTACCACAATTCATGGAAATAATACACAATTACGTTGACTGGCAATGAATATGGCACAAAATCCGACCGGCCGCTGTCTCAGGCTTTTATTTAGAAAAATATAAGCTGAATCTCAACGCACTGTTGCTTTAGAAAGTTTATTTGAAAATGTGGTGCTGAACTGACGCTTCTAATTGACTATATTGGCGGGTCTAACCAATCATGCCATGTTTACACAGCTTTTCAAAAAAGTACCTCTACTACTGTTTCCCCTAACAACAGAAAAATTAGTATTGGTAGTCCGACTAATCGTGTTTCGCCTTACATTTACTGCGCTCCAATCAAATAGGATTTAACATGGGGACCTATTTCCCGTACAATGGTGGTTTCAAAATCTGCCACTGAGCGATTCTGATTTTGGTGTTGTCTGACACCCTCACTATTTCTTTTGGCTATAATTTGTTAATTCCTAGACTATTTGCGTAACACTTAACATATTATTTGTCAGCAAGTCCTAAGGAACCCAAATATACAAATTTAAGGGAGCTAAGTGGCAGCGTTCAAAATATGTATTTTCTAGGATAGTCGTGTAGTTGTTTTTATATTTTTTATGTTTAGAACCGCCACCTGTCCTGCTGTACTGTCAGACTAATGTCAGGATTTTAGACATAAAACAGTAGAATGTCATGTTTCCTAATAAGCGTTTTGTAAGTTTTTAAACCTAACTCTCGTATGGGTAGTGTTTTTTATCACTGTCGATGGGGTCCAAATGGGGCAGTGATGCGCAATACAAGACTCAACATGTCTCTTAGCCTCTCCTGCCCAAGTCTACCTCACCTACTCGTGGTGGACCCCGTTATACCCAGTAATCTTGCCGAAGGTTGGGTATCAACCCCAGCGGGAGGCAAGATGGGACAGCAAACGAGGTAAAGGCAAATTCAAATCCCCCAGCCAGAGGGGGAGGCACGAGCACACTCTGCCTTAAGAAACAGGTGCTGAAGTCAGATGTACCAGGCCAGGAGGCGCACCAGCAACCATGGTACCATGCAACCCGCTTTGGTTTAATATGTCTACACAACAGATGTCAAAAAATTATCGTTATGGTGCTCGCCCTGTGAAGTCCCTCCAGGCAGGAGCAGTGCCGGATTCTGAGCCTCGACAGAATCCACCCTCAGCTACTGGAGGTCTCCTTAGTCCGCCAAATGGAGCCAGGAGGCGGAAGGAGAAAGTAACTGGCCAACCAGATAAGACGACGGCCCCTCTGAATGTCATGCATTGGAATGCAGAGGGAGTCAACAACAAAAAGACTGAACTAGAGAATACCCTATTTCGGAAAGAAATTAGCATATGCTGCATACAAGAAACCCACCTACAGGAAGGAAAACATTTTAAGATACGGGGCTATCAATGCTTCAGAGTTGACAGAAAAGATCGGAAGAAGGGTGGCATACTAACACTGATAAGGAATAACCTCAACGCTATAGAATCCAAGACATATAAAGAAGGTGCAGAATACCAAGTAATCCATCTAAAACATAACACTCTGGAACTGGATCTCCTAAACTTCTACTGCCCCAATGACATACCACTGAACATGACTAGCATAGATGTCCCCATTGGCAACTTCATAGCGGTGGGAGACTTCAACAGCCATTCCCAAAGCTGGGGATACAACCAGCTAGATAGAAGGGGCGAAGAGATAGAAAACTGGCAAGACGACAATAACCTAACCCTTCTAAACAACCCTAATGATCCTCCAAACTTTTACTCCAGAAGATGGCATAGCACCTCTACTCCAGACCTGGCATTCTGCACACCTGATTTGGCTGGGATAGTGGAAAGGAAAATAGGAGAACAACTCGGTGGAAGTGATCATCGTCCTGTATTCATCAAAATTAATAGAACAATTAATACAAGTCCAAGTCAGCCAAGATGGAATTATAAAAAAGCAAATTGGTCCATTTATCAACACAGAGCAAATCTGCTTACAAAAGATATTAAGGTACTAGACAGAGACATTAACAGAGTCATCTGGGATTTTAATAATGGAGTACTCAAGGCAGCAAAGGAGACAATACCGAGAGGAGCGAGGAAGAACTATGTACCATATTGGTCCAACACACTACAAAACCTACATGAAGATATGAATGAAGCAAGGCACACTGCAGAGGTACAACCATCCCAACAGAACCATATCATGCTACAAAAGGCAAAAGCAAAATTCATTAAAGGAAAGCTAGAAGCCCAGAGGAGAAGCTGGAGGGAAAAAAAACATATAAACTAAACCTTGAAAAGGAAGGGAGAAAGTTGTGGAAACTCACTAAACAATTGAATGACGATAACAATTCTCAACGACAAACCATTACATTAGACGATGCAGGGAAACTATATACCGGCAAACAAGCAGCAGACATATTTGCGGAATCCTACAGAAATGAAAGTAACATCTCCGTCAATTTACGCAGACAACGAGACATTCGTCAAGAAATAATCCACACTAGAACTAATGGAAACAGTCCGGACGTTATGTCCAAACCTTTCAATATGGACGAGTTAAAAACAGCCGTGTGGAAACTTAAAGACAGGAAATCACCAGGCCCGGATGGTATAACCAACGAAATGCTAAAACACCTAGGATGTACAGCAATGAGCAAACTGTTGCAAATATACAACTACAGTTGGATGACAGGCAGTGTGCCACAGATATGGAGAGAGGCGCTCATGTGTCCCATCATAAAGAAAGGAAAAGACAACAGGAAGGCCACCAGCTACAGACCAATAAGCCTAACAAGCTGTGTATGTAAGACAATGGAGAGGATGATCAACAGAAGATTGAAATGGTACTTGGAATCCGAGAAAATTTTAGTGCCAGAACAAGCAGGGTTTAGAGAGTGCAGCAGCACAGAAGACCAAATCACATACCTGTCACAGATCGTTGAAGATGCCTTCCAAGAAAAGAGAAAAGTCTTTACCCTATGGATAGATCTCCAAAAAGCTTTTGACAAAGTATGGAAAGACGGGTTAATAGTAAAACTGCAAAGGAACGGAATCAAGGGTAATATGAGAAAATGGATCCAGTCGTTCCTACACAATCGGAAAGCAAGAGTCACTATGGAAGGTCACAACAGCAAGAAAATCCTCCTAAAACATGGAGTTCCTCAAGGCTCAGTATTGTCTCCCACCCTGTTCCTTGTATTCATCAATGACCTCATCCACGATCTGCCACAAGGTGTGAGAGCTGCCCTATACGCTGACGACTTGGTGGTGTGGTGTGTAGAAGAACATCTAACTATCGCTAATAAGCGAATACAAAGGGCAGCAGACAACATAGCAGCATGGGCAGAGAAATGGATGGTGCAGATCAACGCTGAAAAATCATCAACAACACTTTTCACGCTCTCCAACAAAGACAAAGCAGGAGAGATACGACTTGGAAATATACATGTCCAAACAGATGAGGAACCGGTGTACTTGGGCATTACATTAGATAAGAGAATGACATGGAGGCACCACATCGAGAGAACAGAGGCTAAAGCGAGAAGAAAACTTTCCATACTGAGGAAAATAGCTGGATCAAGTTGGGGAGCTAACGAAACAACACTAAAGAAAGTGTATACAGGTGCAATAAGACCTATATTAGAGTACGGATCAGCAGCATGGTCTACAGCAGCCAAATCACACCTACAAGCCTTAGATAAAGTACAAAATCAAGCGCTTAGGTTGATCACGGGTGCCATGAAGACCACACCAATAAATGAAATGGAAAAAATCACAGGCATTCCACCTTTATTATACAGACGAGACACTAAGACCCTGATCCAAGCAGAAAAGTACAAGAACATGCCCGCACATCCAATGAAAACTAGATTTGGAGATTTAGCCAGTGGGAGGTTGAAGAGAAGCAGTTTTGTGCATCGGTCCAAAAAACTAATTAGAACATACAAGGATGAACTACCAGACATCACTAAGGAAATAACTCCCACACTCCTCCCAACCCCATGGGAACAACATCAAAATTTCAGTATTAAGACCTCCATAACTACCACCTGCCCCATGGGAGAGCTAAATACTCTCCAAAGGAAAATAGCAGCATGTGACATGATTGAAGAACTATACCCCAGAGAAGCATGGATCCAAGTATATACTGATGGATCTGCAACCAGAGCAGTGAAGAACGGAGGCGCAGGAGTTTATGTGGTCTATCCAGACAAAGAAAATGAATCCACCTGTTCACCTACTGGAATATTCTGTTCAAACTATGCTGCTGAAGTACAGGCCATAAGCATTGCTGCAGGAATAATAAATAACACAATAAGCCAATGTCAGCAGGTTGTATTCCTTACCGATGCAATGTCAGTTCTGCAAGCCCTCAACAGTGATAAACTGCCAGAATTAAACAAAGTCCTATGCGAAGTAAATATCAAAAGAAGGGTAGTGCTACAGTGGATACCATCACACTGTGGCATACCAGGAAATGAGAGAGCAGATATGTTAGCAAAAGAGGGAGCAACACAGGAACA
This sequence comes from Oreohelix idahoensis, assembly GCA_024509875.1. Lineage (NCBI taxonomy): Eukaryota > Metazoa > Mollusca > Gastropoda > Stylommatophora > Oreohelicidae > Oreohelix > Oreohelix idahoensis. The sequence continues at coordinate 103,284 of JAMPIV010009019.1, forward strand.
AAAAGAACAAACAATCACATTCCATGAAAAGAAGACCCTTATCAAGGCCATCAGGAAAATTGATCAACAAAGAGACAACTATCAATATCTTGATCGAGCAAAACAGGTGATCCTGTTCCGTATGAGAACAGGACACAACAGACTGAACAGTCACTTATACAGACTGAGATTGGTCCCATCACCCCTATGTACGTGTGGACAGGCAGCACAGACAGCCGAACACATCCTGCAAGACTGCCACATGCTTAGTCAATTGCGAACTGAACATTGGCCCACAGAGACGCACATCCACACAAAGCTGTTTGGGAGTCTTGAAGAACTTTCAACCACAGCAACATACATCCAGAAAACCGGACTTCTTGTGTAGACATTTCTAAACAACAGCGAACGAGAAGAAGAAGAAGAAGAAGATCACTGTCGATTTGAAAAAAAGTTAGTGCATGTGGCCTTACACGCGTGATGGCAGTAATTGTATAGCGAGACGCGTGTTAATGTTGCATGCGTTCCGGCTTTCAGCCCTCCCTTTCTTTCTATCCTAAGTCCATCTGTCCGTTCATTTATGGTAACGTAGTGTAATTAATGCTAGTATTAATTTAGGTCATTAATCAGCTTGCGTATCTCATGGAAAGAGATGAAAACAAATAAGGAGGTCCTAGAAAATCTAGGTATGAAAAGAGAACTAATGAGAGAGGTCAAAGTTCGGCAGCTAAAATACTTTGGCCACATAAAAAGGCATAACACCTTGCAGAAGACCATAACAGAAGGGAGAGTTGAAGGTAAACGTGCAAGGGGAAGACAGCGCTATAAGTGGGAAGATAACATCAAGAGATGGACGGGAAAGAGTCTATCAGAGTGTACCACCAAGACAAGAGACAGAAGACGTTGGAGATCCATTACAGCCAACCTCCGTTGTGGAGATGGCAACTGATGATGATGATGATGATGTATCTCAAGGTTTTTCATAGAAATGCAGTACAGTGTTATTGTAGAAAGCGTGTATTGATGCAGTAGGCTTTACTATCAATGTGAAAGCGTGAGAATATGCAGACGAAGCATAAAAACGGGGATCTCGAGTACAGTCATTGTGACAGCACTGTTCTTTACCATTCTTCTTTCCTTTTTTTGAATTTATGTGTTAGGCTGTACATTTACTTTTTAATTTATATATGTGGATTAGAATTTCTCACGACACTGACTATGGGAATGCGCCCCTGAGGTGACAGCTCTTAGCTGCTTATTTTCCTGGTGCTCCTTTCGACGTTTTCTCCTCACCTCTGCTTCTTGTGTGAGCCTCTCTTCACCCAATCTGAGGTGGCGCCGTAAATAGTGCGATCGGCAGCTTCATCCTCCCATGTTGCTGGATCCATGTCCAGTGCCCTCATATCTCTCTTGCACACATCTTTGAACCTCAGCTGTGGTCGCCCAACTGTTCTCTTGCCATCTGCTAATTGTCCGTAGAAGATATCTTTTGGGATGCGACCGTCTTCCATGCGGCGAACATGGCCAAGCCAGCGAAGTCTGCGCTGTCTAAGAAGCGTATACATACTTTGAAGGCCAGCACGTGACAACACCTCGACATTTGTCACTTTATCTTTCCACGAGATGCCGAGGATGCGGCGTAGACACCGTAAATGGAAGGTATTGAGCCTTCTTTCCTGCTTAGCTTAGGTCGTCCAGGTCTCGCTGCCATATAGGAGTGTGCTGGTGACGCAGGCATTATATACCGCAGCTTTGGTCTTCATTGTGAGTTTAGAGTTTCCCCAAACACGCGATGTGAGGCGGGCAAAGGTAGCTGCAGCTTTGCCAATGCGGCTGTCGATTTCTGTATCCAGTGAGAGTTTGTCATTGATAGTAGAAACTAGGTATGTGAAGTGGTGCACCACTGCCAATTCATAGTTATCGATAGTACTAACTGGTGCAGCACCCACATCCTGACTCAGCACATTCGTTTTCTTTAGACTTATTGTGAGGCCAAAGTCCTTGCATGCTTTAGTGAAGCGATTCATCAAGCTCTGAAGCTCCTGTTGGCTTTGAGTGATGACTGCAGCATCATCAGCGAACAACAAGTCTCTTATAGTGACCCTTCTGATTTTTGTTTTTGCCTTCAGCCTTGAAAGATTAAACAGACGGCCATCTGACCTAGTGTGAAGGCATATTCCTTCAGTTGCATCTCTGAATGCATGTTTCAAGAGTAAAGCAAAGAAGATTCCGAAGAGGGTCGGAGCCAGAACACAGCCTTGTTTAACGCCACTTCGTATATCAAAGGGCTGTGACGTGCTTCCAGCATATTGGACTGTTCCCTTCATGTCGTCATGGAATGACTTTATCATTTCCAGCATTTTAGAAGGGCAGCCTATTTTCAGGAGGATTTTAAAGAGTCCATCCCTACTAACCAGGTCGAATGCTTTTGTGAGGTCTATAAAGGCGATATATAATGGTCTTTTCTGCTCTCTTGATTTTTCCTGAAGCTGGCGGAGAGAGAAGATCATGTCTGTTGTTGATCTGCCAGCTCGGAATCCACACTGTGACTCTGGATATATGCGCTCAGCTAACTTATGTAGTCGCATTAAGATGACTTTGGCAAAAACCTTACCAACAATACTAAGAAGAGAGATGCCTCTGTAGTTATTGCAATCACTTCTGTCTCCTTTATTTTTATACAGTGTTACAATCTTGACATCTCGCATGTCTTGAGGAATAGTTGTCTCTTCCCAGCACTGGCACAGCATCCTATGCAGGGGATGTAATAGCGTGCTCTTACAGCATTTGATTAAATCAGGAGGAATCCCATCACTGCCTGGTGTTTGCCAGAGGCCAAGCTATCAATGGCCTTGCTGAGTTCCTCTAATGTTCGTACGGCATCCAGCTCCTCCATAGTTGGCAGACTGTTGACACCATCAAGGGCTGCAGGCGTAACGGTATTGTCTCTAGCGTAAAGCTCAGAGTAGTGCTCGACCCACCTCTCCATCTGCTTACCCTTATCGGTTAGCTTCTCTCCGCTGATGGTTTTTAGCGGTGCCGTCTTACTTTTTTGGGGGCCAAGTGCTTTCTTTATACCGTCATACATTTGTCTAATGTTGCCTGTTTGCACTGCGATCTGGATGCTCTCACTGAGCTGGAGCCAGTAGTCATTTGCACAGCGTCGAGCAGTTTGTTGAACTTTGCTTCTCGTAGCCCTCAGGATCTGTAGGGTTCTGGCACTCGGTGAACGTTTGTATTCATTCATAGCACTGCGCTTAGCTTCAATGACAGGTGCCATCACATCTGATGAAGCATCAAACCAGTCATTTGACTTTGCTGTTTTCTTACCAAAGGTGGCAAGTACAGTACTTTGAATGGTGTTCCGTAGATGCTCCCAGTTCTCTGTAATAGTATCACCATGCTGAGGGCTACAGAGCACTTTCTTGAAGGTCGCAGTGAATTGAGCGATCATGAAAGGGTCTGACATCTTGCTGGTATCAATGCGTGGTTTCCCTTCATGTCTGACACGATAGAATTTTCGTGGTTGTGCTCTGATTTTGCAGCAAACCAAGGAGTGATCTGTATCACAGTCTGCACTATGGTACGAGCGCGTGGAGAGCACAGACCTGAGGAGTGGCCTTCTGACGAGAATCAGGTCAAGTTGGTGCCAGTTCTTGGATCGTGGGTGTCTCCATGACACCTTATGCTTGGGTTTTGTCTGAAAGTAGGTGTTGGTCACGCAGAGGTCATGGTGGACGCACAACTCTAAGAGCCGTTGTCCATTTTCATTCATCTTGCCAATACCAAACCTGCCCAGACATAAAGACCATGAAACATTATCGGCACCCACTCTAGCGTTAAAGTCACCAAGGAGAACAAGCTGTTCTTGCCTATGTATGCTTTTGATAATTGCTGTTAGATTCTCGTAGAACTCATCTTTAGCTTCTGAGGCAGAGTACAGAGTAGGAGCATACACACTGACAAGGGTGATGGGACCTGTGCTAGTTTGCAGGCTAGTTTGTATAGTAAATATATATATATATATATATATATATATATATATATATATATATATATATATATATATATATATATATATATATATATATATATATATATATATATATAATTATAAGTTAAAAAACAGTTATGCACACACAAAAGCGCAAAATATTTTTATGAATTAATACTTCACCAAGGAAGTGGAATTCAAGGAATGAGAAATTGCAGAAAATACAATATTAAAATAATTAATACAACTAATAAAAAACAATTTCAACTGAGTATATGAAAATTGTCACAAAACAATCAGGCATACAACATATCACACCAGAACTGCTCAACGCAACAAAGTGAAGTTAAACGAGAGATGGAAGAAATTAATAATTGTCACAAGTCAGACAAGTATACAACACTTCACACATTAACACCGATAATTCTAACAAATTGAAGCTACGCGTGATAATAAGAAATTTAAATTGTAACGAAATAAATATTCAAAGAAAAATTTCAGAGGATATTAACCGATAAACTAGTAAAAGTTCTGATTATTACCGTTGTATTAAGATATCAACAAATGTTCAAATGGAGTGAAGGCTGTAGTAACAGAGATTTAGTGAGGCAAAGTGTTTGTTCGTCAATAACTGATGTCTCTGCCGGGCAGATAATAGGGGTGACGTTGGGCAGACATCATTAATGCTTGTCTAAGTGACGCAGGGCTGAATTGCATCAGATAGACAAGTTCAGGGTTCCACTGAGGAAGATATTAAGAACTAGGGGAGGAAGCATGGTGATCTCTGATTTCTTCCGTCTTTGTTGTAGTGTTGGTAGGAGTATTCTGAGCCATGGGACATTGGAATACTGTTGGTAGAGGTATCTGAGTGGGGCTGCCTTGTGACTAATGGGGGAAACATTGTATCGTAAGATTCGGCTTCCTGATTAAAAGTGGCGTTGTGATAGCTGGAAGGCTGCCTGCTTGCAATAGGTGTGCTTCTTTGAGGGGCAGGTAGGGTGTGTGATGTATTGTGATTATAGGTTGATATCTCAGTAGATTTTTTGCATTCTCTATATGGGTTAAGCTGTCTTGTTGTGTCCTTTCTTGATATTTTAAGTTTTTGGCCAGGATGCCGCTTTCCAGTGTGGATGTGTGAATTTCATCTCTGTAGGGTCGTTTCTTACGTGCTCCTGAGTTAGATGTAAAGAATGGAGTATTGTTGATGAAGCCAAGGCCGTTTTGTTTACAATAGTTCTGTAGTTTTGTGTTGTAAGTGTCTGCTGTGCGACGCTGAAACCCATAGCATGGTGGTATGATTGATGAAATAAAGATGGAGGCTTTGGGAAATATTTGTTTTATTGTAGCCACCAATCCTGAGGGGTTTAGGCTCTGTTCATTCATGATATCATTAATTCCTACGTCTAGTGTTGTCTTTGTTATCTTGTGATTAATATCGAACTTATTAATTATGTCCAGTAGTCTTTTAATACCAGCCCCCGGCACTGTCATAACTGAAACGATGTCTTCTCTTGTAGTGGACATTCTTTCACAATAAATACCTTTCAAGAGGGAGTCACTAATTACAATATGTGTAATGTCCCTACGTATTTGTTCACTTTGATGTCTGTTAGAATGATGCTGCTGCCTTTTGTGGTGTTCTTGTTGTAGACTGTCGTGATGGGTCTGAGATTTGTGAATTGGATTTTCGGGCACTGGGACATTGTCTGGGTGGGATGCTGATACCTGCTCATTTTCTGTTGAATAATCCTCAAGAACTTGAAATCTGTTGGTAATTTTGACTCCAATAGGATATGTTGTGTTTATGAGTGTCTCTTCGTGTAGAAACAGAGGACCTGAAAAATTAATGTCTTTGGGTGAAGGGTGTTGGCGTGCCCTTTCATCAATAGCAGCTTGGGGACACTCCCTAGCACCAGCCACATTACCAATAATCAAATCAACTGGTGGTTCAGGTAATAAACATGCATGAACCTTGCCTAAAAATAATGGCGTACATATCAAAATGTTAGCTATGGGGTACATCTCAATATTGTCCCCAAAAGTAAGACATTTTGTATACAGCCCAGTAAGAGCTTTGTCGTCAAGTAAGGATCGACGAATGCCTATTGTCGTGCAACCCGTGTCCCGAAGAACAGAGACTGGGTGATCATTTATAAAACCAGGGTGCTCCTGTAACTTATCAGTCAAAGAGACCGACAGTAGAGCGGGTAAGGCATGACCGCAACTCATTATCACTCTATCCTTAGGCTCAAATAAAGGCTTGCACCCAAGACAGTTCTCATCGTTTAAGGAATCCGTAATAGGTACATTGGCATGGTGAGTAACCCTGCTATTATCTGCAGAAGTGTAGGCCACACATGCGTTGGCACGGTCTCTTCTCTCATCGTCAGCACTACGTTCACTGCATGCATTTGCATGATCTTTTTTCTTCTGCTTTCTATGATCCTGCGTTCGGTTGTCCTGGTTTCTGTTACCTTTTATTTTCTTGCAGCATTCACCTTTCCTCTGTTGGCTATCATCATCACTATACCTATTAACCCTGTGTTCATCATCACTATGCCTATTCGCCCTGTGTTTATCATCGCTATACCTATTAACACTGTGTTCATCATCACTATACCTATTATTCCTATGTTGTCTTTTCTGTGAAGGTCTATTAAAATAATCATTATAATGCCCATCATCACAATATTTGTAATGATCACACCTATGACCTCGGTTTATGTAATCTGGGTTCCCCCTAGAGAACAAATTTATGAGCCTCGGCAACGAGGGGATTTATAGCTCCCTCTATAGGAAGGACGAAAGTCATTCCTAAACCTATTGTCCACACTCTTAGATCTAGGGAGGCGGTCAACCGCTCTAGGGTCGTGGTATGCCGCACCTATTGGAAGAACGTCAGGCAGCTTTAGCTTATGGACCTCCTTATTAGGGTGAGCAATGAAACACTGTCTCCCTAAAATTTCTGCAGATTCAATCGATGAAGGTCTTCTCTCCTGCAAGAAAGACACTAAGTCTGTGCTAGAAGCCGAGAGAACATTATCCCGTAACATCAGATCTACCAGACCCTCATACATTTTTTTGGAATGCCAGATAACTCAATCCATCGGTTCAAATGTAATTTGATTGACGAAACAAATTCGCCAAAATCTTTGTTTTTGGATGGAACTTCTCTCTATAACCCTCTTGGAATTTTCTTACTAGAGCTTGTTGAACTATATCAACGTCCTTGCGACTGTTCTAATCCAAGGCCATGTAAGTTTTTAAAGCTTCCCCCGTTAGGTAGTCCGAAAGTATATTGGGCCACTTCTCTTTAGGTATATTTAATGACGTAACCTTCAAAGTGAACCTCTGAATGAAGGCGCAGTCCTTACTTTCGTTAACATTGTTATATCTCAGCTTTGTAGTATACGTAGACATGCTTGGTAATGATTTGGTATTATCCACTTCCACTTTCCTTGCATCGTAGGCACTTTGCGCACAAGTCCTCTCTATTTCAATTTCCTTCTCTATTTTCATTTTTTCTACTTCGGCCTTCGCTTTTGCCTGCTCCGTTTGAGCTATCATTTATTCCTGTTCCGTTTTTTGTATTTCTTGCTCCGTTTGAGCTTTCATCCTCAATCTCTATATTTCAAATTCTTGGGTGCGTTTTGTTAGTTCACGTTCCTCAATCCTCTCCTAGCGTATATGGGCAACTTCGTCTAGTGCAAATTGTTTGAGCTCGTCCCCAGACAAACCCAAGGATGCCCCAATTCCACGAAGTCCTTTAATGCAGACATGATTATCACTAAAGACAAATGGCGTTTATTTGCTATAAAGTATTACTAACTAACAATCTCACTTGTGCAGATATAACACAGTTGGTGACGTAATCTATGTATATAATAACTGTAACAAATGACGAGCAGAGGTGAAAAATGAAAAGTACAAGTAAATGAAATGCTGATGTGAGTACTCAAATTACAGGACGCCACGTGACAATGCTAAAGGAACTAAAAGTAACAATGACACAGGTACAGTATGTAGACAAACATTAAAAACAACAATCGACAAAACGCTACAGAAAATGCCACACCCGAAAACAAAAGTCGTCAAAAAAATACTATACATTTAGAGAGAATGAAAGGTCACGCACGATAACTAGGTCACACACTTAAATGAGGTCAGCTACAAATAGAACGCACTACAATACGTCACGGCTCCTGGCAAAAGGGGCGACCGACCCCAACCAGGCGCGTCCACAGGTGGCGGATAGTTGAACGACCTCAGATATGGTGTGTCAGCTGCGAATTAATTCAGTATTGTTGGACGAATAAGCAGACGCGGACCAAACGGCGATGTCCTCCCAGCAGTATGGGGAGGGGTAACAGGTGGCACTGATACCCCCACTGAAATCCCCCATATGTCCTATGACGGGTGCATCAAGCGAGTAAGGGCCGCTGTAAGCTCTAGCCACGGGGAAGGTAAACCTCGGTAAACAAACCAACCTTCTGCCTTGCAGCTACCACCGGGAGATGGAAAGGCTATGGGAGACAACCCTGAACAACAAACACAACCCGGCCTGCCGAAGACGGAGTGTGTCAGCTACGGCGAAGTCACCGGGAAAAATTAGGACACACACGCTTTTACAGTATGGAGTCATGCGAAAATCTCGACTTACGTCATGGCGTCGCTCCTATCAGCTACAACCGGGGAGGAGAGGAGCCGGGCCTCTAGCCTAGAAAGGGCACACCCAAGCAACTGGTGCATTTGCCAACCAAATGGTCGGGGGAAGGCAAAGTAGAGCAACTGACCAACCAACCCACTATCTTACAGTGGCTCATTGGAATGCAGAAGGAGTGAGGAACAAGTAACCGGAGTTACAAGAATTCTTCAGGGAAAATAACATTAATATAATCTGCATCCAAGAAACTCATCTAAAAGATACCCAACGCTTCTTCATACGTGGATATGACTCCTTCCGCCAAGACAGGGCAAAAAGAACTAAGGGAGGAATCTTCACTCTGATTAAAACCTCAATCCCAGCAGTAGAGATACACAGATCTGGTGAGGACGAACTTGAATACATAACAGTCCAACTACTGCTGCACAGTGGAAAAAATGATCACAAACTGCTACAGCCCTCCAGCCACAAATCTGGAGCTACACAAAGTGAAGCTTGCAGCATCGAGACACCTCATTATGGGTGACTTCAATAGCCACTCGCCCAGCTGGGGCTATGAAGCAACAGATCCGAGAGGAGAAGAGGTGGAAGATTGGATGGTAGAGAATAAACTAATTCTAATAAACCAACCAGAGGATAGCCTACCTTCTACTCCAGAGTTTGGAAAACAACGAGCACACCAGATCTTGCTATGGCTACAGATGACATACATCGTCTCACCACTAGAACAGTAAATACCCAACTGGAGGTAAGTGACCATGTACCAGTCACATTACAGATATCTGAGGTAAGAAGTGCAGGACAAATTAATATGTCTCCTAGCTGGAATTTCAAAAATAGCAAACTGGGGATTTTTTAAAGAACAAGTCGATAACTTCTGTCAGAACATTACCCACTAAAATAACATCAATAAAACATTTCCATCATCAGTGAGGCAATCATCCAAGCAGCAAAGAATTCCACGAGATAAACGACGTGACTACAAACCATACTGGAGTGAGAACCTGGAAAAACTCCATAGTTACTTAAATAAAGCACGGGAAACTATGTAGTAAAATCTCACAGTAGAGAATACCCAGAGACACAACAGCATAAAACAAGCTTTTAATGAACAAAAGAAAGCTGAAATCCAAAGGAGCTGGCACCAGAAGACCAGCAGTCTCAACATGAAAAAGGACTCAAGCAAGCTGTGGAATCTGACAAGAGTACTAAATGAAGAAACAACAACCAGTTACTGTAAGATTGTCATCAAGGAAAACGAAAAATACCACACAGAAAAGATGGCAGCAAACATCCTGGCATATTTCTACAAGGAAGAAAGCACCACATCTATTTCACTTGCGCGTATCCAAGAAGTACGTAAGAAAGTAAAAGAAAAACTGAAGCACCAAAACCCAGATACCTGCATGAAGTCATCCCTTACTATGAGAGAACTAAGTACTGCCATAACAAAACTAAAGAACATGAAAGCTCCAGGAAAAGATGGTATCACAAATGATATTATCAAGAACCTTGGACCTGTAGCCAGGCACAAGCTCCTCCTAATCTTCAATCAATCATGGAGTACTGGAAAATTTCCAGATCGATGGCGAGAAGCAATCATTGTTCCCATCAGAAAGAAACAAAAGGAGAAAACATGCAAGTCCAGCTACCGACCAGTTAGCCCAACGAGCTGTCTGGGTAAGGTAATGGAAAGAATGGTGAACTCAAGATTATTGAAACATCTGGAAAAAAACCCATCTGCTTGATAACACACAGTCAGCATTCAAGAAAAACCGCAGCACCAAAGACCAGCTGGTATCTAGCCCAAGGAAGTAGAAAATGCCTTTCAGGAGAAAAAAAAGTACTGGCTGTTTTTTTTTAGACTTGACAAAAGCCTTTGATAAGGTATGGAAAGAAGGACTCCTCCTTAAGATGCTCAACAACAAAATTGAAGGGAGAATGTTCAGCTAGATACGGGACTTTCTCCGATACCGCACAGCAAGAGTAAAACTTGAAGGGAAACTGAGCCATCGCGTAAGTCTTCAACAGGGTGTGACGCAAGGAGGAGTTATCTCCCCCACACTTTTTATCATATATATAAATGATATTGCAGAGAAACTGTCCGGGCATATCTCCATGGCTCTTCATGCTGACGATTTTGCTGCCTGGTGTGCTGCTAAACATTTGCCTACTGCGAAGTTCAGGATGCAAGCACCTGTGTGAGTTATAACCCAGGTTCTGTGCTTGTGAAGTTATTTGTTACGTCTTGAGAGTGTATCTACTCGATTAAACTAATGATGATCGTGACGTGTAAATGTCTTTGTGTACGCTGTCTGTAATTGTATACACCGTTCACTTTTGGCCTACCTTGCTTATGTGACTGCTGAGTGATATTTAATGATCAGACAACTATGATGACTGCAATGACTGATCGACTCGTAGCTGACAACAAATTTCTTTTATTGTTGGCAATAAACATATTCACAATTTGCCATCTCCGTGCCTGATTATAAAAGTAATAGAACATATGAGACTTCTACGTTGACACTCATACATCACGTAATTCGCTGGTCAGGGACCAGTTGATTAACTCTTGATCTCTGCTGACTACTGTAATACTGTCTACTAATCATTACTTACTAATGGATTGTTCTCAATATATTCAGTTTGGCTTCGAAGTATTAGCTGGGTCACCATCAGTGCTGAAAACTTATTTTTAGCCACTTAAACTGTTCTTTATAAAGTCTGCCCTTTGCGTCCGACACTGGACCACTGCTTCTAACACTTGTCCTTGACTACCTGCACTTGGTTAACTATACGAGAGTTTACATACCACGGTTTTTCTTGAATAAACTGCTGGCGATATCTGCTGGCGATATACTTGGACACAGCTCAACATGAAAACTATTTGTCGTGGAAACATCTTTCGTCTGTCTTCTTTTCTGCAAACTGCAGGAGTACCGTAAACACAATGGTACCTGAGCTGGCCATTACTTTATAGATGGTCGTTACGGTTAGTCTACCTAACCTGCTCTCAGCTGACTGCCTCAGCGAAACGACGAGAGAAGAGTTAACTCGAACTCTTCAGTCAGCGCACGGACCTCCCGTGTCTCTGATGACGTATGACTAAGTCTTGCTCCTCAATAATTATTCCTTCTTATTCTTATCTCAGTTATCTCCTTGTCCTATCACATTACCTCCCTATCCTAAAAAAAAGATTTGTCCCTCAGGACAAATTTTTCTCTCCCCTTGATTACTACATCTACCTCTACTCCAAAACTTAATATGTATACTTCCTTGACCAGTAATACTATACATAAACTCATAAATCAAATATACATCATCATTCTACCCACATGGAATAATCCCTTATGTGTTCATCATCATCTTCCTACTACCTCATCATATTGTAATTATATCATACTGACCACAAAACATAATCTGTAATCACTACTAACTGTGACATATGTATACCTTGTACGCTTCTTTCATCCACAATTTATTACACCTTTCACACTCCATTTTTCACTCGTTACCTCTCCATCTCCTACTTTGTCACCGAACTCAACCTTTTTAAATATTCTGTCATATCCAGCTCTATTTGTCTACCATTGTAAGTCATTCCATCATGACCTACCGAGCATCATCATACCCGTACTCACTTTCTTATTTACTTCTTCTGTAGTTAACACCTTTTCACGTAATGTACTGTAACTGCCTGTTACAGTTAATTTACAACATATACAATCGTTTGTGACCCATTTAAAACATCATGGTATCACTGATTCTTTATTACTGCTATCCCCCTTGGCTAAACTTCCACCTATCTTTGGACCTAAAAAAAATATGTGGTCCCCTAATATAAACTACTTGCGTTTTCGTATCATCTTTCTATTCCTAACATTTTTAATCTTCTTTCTATTTCGCTTATGTCACGTGCCTCTGCATTAAGCTGTCCTGCTATCATTTTACCCATATTTTCCATTGTCCCCGTTCTCTCTTCCTCCTATTTATTCCTTCTATGTTTCTCTTTTCTTCTCCTCTTTTATTTCAATCTCTCTATTCTCTACCTTCTGTATTTATGTATCTCAATCTCTTTCTTCTCTATTATTCGTCATATCACTTTGATTTTTCCCCCTTATCACCTCTACCTCTCTTTCCCTCCTTGGAACTGTGCTCTCCAATTTCTCAATTATAACTCTCTATTCATCTCAAATATTTCCCACTATCATTTCCGTCTTCCTCTATGGCTACTCAAAATCTCAATCTCGATTACTCCATTCTACTCCGTATTCCTGCCGTCCTGCTCTACTACTTCTCGCAACTTCTATCTCCGTTATTCCTGCCGTCATCACCACGGCTTTTCACGTAATTTCCGCCATACTATCGTGGCCTCCCATCCCGACTGTTTCTCAACTCTTCTTTACTCATCTTCTCCTGTACTGCAGTACACTATCGGTCAGGCGTACTCAGTTTACTTTATGTGTGCGGTATAGACCAATTGTACTTTCTCCTCAAGCCTCCGCAACCGCCGCCATCTTGTTCCGTACAACATATGCTATGCCTTTCCTCTCATAGCCTCCTACATCGACTCATTTTCTCACTTACTCATAAATTCGAAAAACCTCATAGCTATGGCCTCCTTGCTCTTGAGCGCCTCTAATGCTATCTGTTTATCTATATCTTGCGTCTCCTGTACCCTTCTGACGTCATCAATACTTTGTTTCCTCTCTACTTCTCTATGTCTCGTATCTCCATAATTTCTCTCAATCTCTCTACTTCTGACTCCTTCAACCGTTTGCTTTGATTTTTCTCTATGTTCAATTTCTTCCTTTTTCGTGCTCCCTGAGTTTCTTTCAGGTTCTATGTCGCTACCTCGACCTCTACTTGTACCTTCTCCATCCTTATTTCTCGTCTTTGACTGCTCTCTACTGCTAGATCGGTATCTCTTTCGATCCTTAGTAGTTTTTCTACTTCTACTACTGCTTCTATTTGTCTCCTCCTTCTTAGCTTCTCGGCTCTTGGATCGGTAATCCCTTAGATCCGTATTTCTTCTCTCTTCGTCCTTTATAGCCTCCCGGCTCTTGGATCGGTAACCACGTCGATCCGTATCTCTTCTTCTATCATCACTTAGATGTCTCAGCCTATCTCGTCTCTTAGATCGGAAATCCCCTCGATCAGTATCCCTCCTTCTTTCTCTACTATTATCCCTCCTATTTTCCTTGCTGTCTCTAGTCTTGGGTCGGTATTCTCTTCGACCCGTCTCCCTACTTGCCTCCATAGTATCTCTACTCTTAGATGTCACATCCACCTGTTCTACCTGTCTCAACTTTTCGAGCCGCTTTCTATAATCTAATGAATTGTCTGTAGACGACCAACATTTTTTTGCCTTTCGTGTACTCTGTTACGGTAGTTTAATTGGCATTGTCTGCTAGAGGTTAGCAGCATGCGATTTTAGGGGTTACAACGTTTAATGTAATGTAAAAATATTATTAGCCTAGTGAACGCTGTGACGTTTCAGCGTTGGTAGTCACGCACGGTGACCAAGAGACGGGACCCTTTTTTGAATGACCGTCGAACCGAGAAGACGTGTCCTTGTAGTATTATAGTGTCGGGCATGGAGTGCCACACAGTTGTATTGTATTTAATTATGGACATGGGTCAGTCCACTGTTATGATGAAGAAAGATGAAGTTACAGGTTAGTAATTGACTAAACCTTGTCGAGATGAATTAACAGTCCGTTTTAGTTATACTAGTGGCAGACGCATAATCTCACTGTCGGTCGTTGGGATTACCAACCACGCGTGCATATAGTTATGTCGTTCTGCCTACAGTAATTCAGATGTATGAGACAAAGGACTGATATGCAAGATAGCTAACTCAACATAGGATTCTAATTTATATTTCTGATGTAATTCATGATCAACGTACGATGTCTACTGAATGTATAATAAATTGTTTGTTTGGACTCTAGCCATGACTTATCCCGTCTATGAACATTTGGGAATTCAATTATTGCTATCATGGTTTTCAAAGTATTTAAATCCACATTCGCGTAATTAACATCAAAGGCACGATGCTCTAAAAATGATGAACTGTAAACCAGGTTACCACGATTGACTATTAAGCTTTCAACAATCCGTTGGGCTAATTTTCCGACCGCAGCAGAATTGGTTGGCCATCGCTGGGGAACGAAAGAAAAAAGGAAAATTTTTCTTGTTTACATACTTTCACAAACTGTTTATGATTACAAGAAAATCACATGATTTGCATAAATACGACGTTAAACGCATGACTACGAAATACCAATCTGACGTCACTACATCATGCGTAGATGCCGCGCTTCGAAAAGTACAACCTTCAACGCATTCCAGGTTTGATGAAGATTTACATGATCAAGAAGACCAGACGATTGAATACGGTTATCAACCAACCAGGAGCAAACAGTACTAGGCATTAATCTAGTCCGTTGATGAACTTGACATCGCCGGAGCCTCTTAAAGATAAGTTTAGACTTAGGACGGTTGTCATTCATTAGCACAATACTGAGTCCATTTCTCTGTGCAGGCATGTCCACTCTATTTATTATATATCTATGTTATATCTGTTTTTTCCGTTGACATTGTCCCTTATTCGTGGGTATGGATTCCAGTTTAATTTTTTATTCAGGGGAAGCATGGACATATGATCGTAATCTAATCCAGTTATAGAGATAATAATGGGGAAGAAGACCAGGACAACACAACATCTAGGTAAAACCAAAAGAAAAACCCAAGTACCAGAATGAATAAGGTCATAGCAACTAGCCACATCGTACGGCGGATTCCTACCAGACAACTACTATCCCCAAGTAAACAAAAGCCAACATGAAACCCCAACGAACACGCCAACACACAGAAACCGCTTAACTTACTCCCATATGGTAAAGACACCACGACCCAACAAAGAAACCAATATGCCAAATACAAATTACTACACTACCAACCAGATATCGCATGACCTCCAATTAAGACCCCCCAATATTTGAAGAAATTATACCACAAGCAAGACTCCGACCCAATAATAAACACCACATCCTCCACCACCTATACTGAACATAACGCGATGAGGATAGTATCGTGGAAACAAGATACCAAAGAAACATCTAAATGAGAACTCGTTGCCTACTTGGCCTAATACGCGCATAAAATCAGTGTGATGTTGGACGCAAGGCAAAGTTCGACCTCACATGATATAATGTAAAGTGTAATAAAGCCAAATAAACCAATCAAAAAAAAAATGTAAAACAAAAACAGTATAGGGCCAACAAATAGCCAGTACCCTGCAGATGATAAACACATTATGGAACAAATTTAAGTACAACATTTACCAGTACTAAGAGGAATTAACTATGCACATATCTATTGATTGAAAAAATATTAGCATATAGAGGAATTAAAAACCATAGTAATAGTAAAGGTGCATGATAGCAATACAGCAATCCAAAAATTAAAAAGGGGTTAATAAACTACATTGGTTCTAATGTAATGTAGAATAAGGTGAAACATACACTAAAGGTCAAACACACCCAAACCAAATGCATTCCCCCCACGAGATGATTTCCAACCCCCGACATCACAACCTGGCATTCAGGCAACTAAAAATTAAACACAATCTAGTCCCCTCACCAATGAATTCCCTACATCATGAAAATCAAGTCCACCTCTTCTACGCACTCACACTACAAACGAAAGATCCCGCATGATCTACCCAGACTCTACAGGACCCATCCACACTCCCCTTAAAACAACATTAAAATCCCTTTTATCCCTTCAAATCCCCGACACATCACATCCAACGAAAACCCGACAATACGCAGTACATGATTCCTCCCCCTTCCGTTCCATACAGCTCAGTCCTCCTCGCCATTTCTAATCCTGCAGCCTTCTCCAATCTTCCCATTCCTCCCGCACCCCCTCGACCAGGATCCAACTTCTGTGGCAGCTCGCCCCCACAGCGAGGATAGCCCAACTCGTTCGTCCTGGCCTTGAATCCCCGCACCTACGAAATCTTTCGCCCTCTCCAACTACTCCCCATCCTCACCTACATCTCCACCATTCGGTCGCCCTTTATAGTAGATTTCGAGCCGCTCCCCCTCAAGCCAGACACCCCACCCTGATGGCGCACCCAACTTCCCACGCGTGTGTAACACACCTACCATAATTCTCAATCATATTGCGCCATCTTACAGCAATCCCCTCCAGCATGGAAATGCCGCCAAGAATTTTCTTAAAGGATTTAAGGATAGTACAGGTTTTGGATAAAAATGTATGCAAATCTTTATAGATTTGTGACTAATCAAGCCACTCATGTAAATTATTAATGTAAATTCTTACGATAAAGGAGTTGACTATTGAATGACTGCAAGATGAGATAATACCGTGTTTAGTGACTGATGAAATTTAGACACCGATTCGGGCTCAGAACATGGGCATCACATCTGAGTATTCATTATTTGGTGAGATTAAAGGTTGTCTCGTGGAATATACTAATTCCACTTATAATAACTAATTTAGGTTAAAATATGAAGGCCTAACAAATAAAATTTAAAATAAAGAAAAGATAGCATTGGTAAGGGAAGAAACAGGTGCTGTCACAAAGAAAAAAAGTTACTCGTGTCAATCCCCCTTGTTTTTCTGCTTCGGGTCCTGCAAATTGTAACGCTTTCACGTTTGATTAAATAAAAGCTAAATTGTATTATACCTCGCTTTCGTCTAATGAACGGGTGTCTGTATTTCTTGGAAAAACAATGAAGGCACGGACTAGCTTAATGAGACCTAAATTAAGATCCTAACA
>JAMPIV010009020.1:0-96595 GCA_024509875.1 Oreohelix idahoensis
AGAAAATAAACGATGGAAAACGTCAATAGCAGTTTACACCTTTATATGACTTTCCATGTCATGCCACATATGTTGTGAACTTGTGAAACCACATCACCCACACTCACAGCAAGCAACAACAAACCAGACAAGACATCTCACACTTCAACCTATTATATCCCTGGTGTCTATAGGGGTGGTACTCTACTGGGCTGCTGATTATCAACGACTTCTGACTGATACCTGTAACGTCCATAGTGGCCAGATTTGTGGTCTATCATCTTTAGTGGCCAGTAGTCAGCCTAAATCCACCCTTATCAATGGTATAACACCAGAAATGGTTAAGTACATGGGAGCATCAGACGACCTATTACTCTTAAGGGTTCTACAGGCAGCGTGGTGCAACAAGACCATACCAAAGGATTGGGAGATTGCCATCATAACACCAATTTTCAAAAAGGGTGACAATCGACAGTGTGGAAACCATAGAGGCATATCCCTTCTCAGTGTCCCTGGTAACATCTACTCTAGAATCCCAGAGCAGAGACTCCGACGCCTAGCTGTGCCACAATTGGATGAGGTCCAGTGCGGATTCCGAGCAAACCGAAGTACTCAAGACCTAATCTTCACACTCAGACAGCTGAGTGAAAAGGCCCTTGAGTATAAGAGTGAGATCCATCTTTGCGTCATAGATCTGGAAAAGGCATTTGACAGGGTCCTCTGGAGCAAACTTTGGAACTGTTTGGCAAGGAAGAACATTCCAGCACCTCTGATTCATGCTATACAGAGCTTCTACAAGTCTTGCAGAAATTATGTGAGGACAGCAAACCATAAGTCAGAAGAGTTCAGCACCAGCACTGGTGTAAGACAAGGTGATATCCTGTCACCTTATCTTTTCATACTCCTCATGGACGATGTCATCAAGGCATGTAAGGAGAGAACAAGGAAGTATTCAGTGGAGTACTGGAAGATGAGACAGGTCTGTATTTCAGAGCTGGCATTTGCTGATGATGTTGCCCTGATTGCTAAATCATAGGCACATTTCCAATCCAACCTGCAAGTCTGGAGGGAAGAACTGGAGAAGAGAGGGATGGTCATAAGCAGCTCTAAAACAAAATCCATGGTGATATCACGAGAAGAAAGAAGACATCAGATTAAGCTGGGAGAACAGGTCCTGGAGCAGGTCGACCACTTTAAATACCTTGGAGCTATTATAGACCGAAAGGGAGGCATCAAAGAAGAGTTGGCCACTCAAAAAGCAGCAGCTGTGAGACTTTTTCAAGCCATAAATCGAGCTCAGCAAGAGAGAGAGGTTGGTAGGAAAAAGAAGATGGCTATATGCCGCTCCACCAATGTCCCAGTCTTGACATATGAATGCGAGTCATGGGCAATGACTACAACCAGTGGCGGTTCCAGGGGGTTGTCGTTGGGGGTGCTGCACTGTTCATTCATTTAAAATACTATACATAACACTCACTTTGCTTATGTCTCTAGCAATTTGAGCTCTGCACACTTCTAGGATACATTGTAGAAGCTCGTTTTGAATTGTTTTTGAATGTCCTTTGAAAACAGTGGCAGTTTCAAAATGAGTTTGCAATGTATCATCCAGTTTAGAAGCAAAGTCTAGTAATCCTCTAAAGACGCCCTGATTAGCAGACTCCAAACTTTCATCATGACCACGCAGTGGAAGTTCAAATTTCCCACAAAACTTTATGCAGTCAATTATTTTTGAAAGAATGTTTCTGTTTCTTTTCACCTCTTCATTGTGTTTATTAATATTTAATTTGTATGCCTCGCTTAACTGTGAAGAAATATCCAGTCCCCAGCATCCCCAATGCTACAACGTATCTAACATGGACTGTGCTATTTTCGTGTTTCTGAAGCTTGCTATGCAAATGTATCAGATCCGTTATGCGTGTCTTATTCCATGTAGTATCACCGTTGAAAAGTAAACAAGGAAAACAAAATAATGCGTTCTTTACATTACAGCCACACAACCAGTCATGATGTTCATAAATTTCTCTGTTAAATTTTCTCTGGTATATACTGTTCCTGCTAGTCGAGGTCTGGATAATTTTTAGATTCGGAAGAGGCCGACCTAGTGCTTTTACACGGCATTTTTCAGCCAACGACAATCGCGAAAAAAACAATTTCTTGTAAATATGTAACAGTTACTTCACTCATTTCTATAATAATTCAGCACACAAGAAAATATCAGCATTAAATTAATCTCAAAACAATGCAATTGACCAACGTTTTGCGGTATTGTGGTGAACGCGCACGTAAACAGTCGCTTGATAGAGATAATTTCCACTTGAGCTTTGTTCCGTTGCAGCACTAGTTAAATAAATTCAACCCAATCGCAGCTGGCCTCTTGCTGTGTGTATAACAAGCATTCGCTTATAAGAGGTCAAGGTCACTTGAACTGTCATCGTTTGCAGCACTTGCCACAATACGGTGTTGGATAATTTTTTTTTTTTTTGTATTTAACCCTTCCGGTGTAACCTCATTTTTTTGTATTTTTTGGTCTGTCCGGATTATGTATTATAATGTAGTAGTGACAGTATGCAGTCCTTTTTTTACAGGGGGTGCTGCAGCTCAACAGCTCATTAAAGAAAGCCGCCACTGACTACAACCCACAAAAGCCAGATCCAAACCTCAGAAATGAGGTATCTGAGGAAGGTGGTTGAAGTAACAAGAAGAGACATGGTCCGCAACCAGACGATACGTCAAGGCCTAAAATCCCACCCCCTGCAGACCCAAATAGAACAGTATAGTTTGGCTATGTCTGCAGAATGGGAGAAGATCGGCTACCACGACAAGCATGGGAAACTAAGAGCCAGGGATCCAAACCCCCCAGGACGACCCAGAGTCCGCTGGGAGGACAACATTAGACAATCTTTGAAGGACCGAGGACTAGAAGGGAACCAGGCCAGGAGGAACACAGCCGATAGGATAGTCTGGCGCTCTCTCTTCCAAACCTCTTCACCTCACGGCAGAAGGGGAATGACTAAGAAAGTAAGCCTGATATAACAAGGCTTGTAAGTGAAATGCAGCACCAGCCTTCTCATTAATTAAAATTAACAAGTAATATTAGGCCATGGTTCGGTGTTATTATTTTTATTTTTTAATTTGTATGGAATTATTCCAATAAAATATTATAATAGAAGTGTATGCATTTACTTATTTCTCCCTTCTCTCCAAATTTGAAGACCCTTGACGAGGAACTTTAAATAAATATTTGATGCACTTTAGGGTTTTAAATCTTGAGTCAAGTCTTGGTGGTCCCCGGCAAAAAAATATATTTATAGAGGGTCTGTGGTAAAGAAAAGGTTAAGAACCGCTGCTCTAATCAGAGCTATACCTTAATTCCACTGAGTAACTCAGGGCGGGGGCTTGACGAGCTGAAATTAATAATTGCTTAATTCTTCATAAAAGGCGGCGGACCGATATAAAGTTAACAATAGTCTTGCCAATGCAGCATTGTTCTTGACTTCGGACATATCTTATGAAATATCTTATCCCTTGAGATAGAAGCATCATTATCCTTCTATCTACAACTCTGCCAAGAGTCCTCTTGTGCGAAGGTAGATAGATACCTTTGAAGGCCCACATGAGATACTCTCGAGTTTTGGCCACTGTTGGACCACTACTTCAAGGCAGGTGACAGAATCCGTGACATTTCCCGCGACCCATAATTTGAGAATCACATATCATGTCCAATGGGCTAATCACCTGTTTGCCAAGTCACTTCGATTACATGTCCGCCCATGCGCCTTGTGCACTTGGATCCCCTCTACACCTCGTTTCACGGGGTAGAAGAGGTTTCGATTATGAGATGAGATGAGATATCATGTCCATATGAACGCTATACCTCATATAATAGTAGTATCCTTATAAGTCATTACTATCTTTGTGGGTGACTAATCCAACGCGTGGAGAATTCAAGCGCACAACTTCGCGTCAGTCGAGACATTGTATTGGGGCTTTTACTTATTAGAAGCAAATGCTGCATTAAACTGATTTTACGGGGGTAAATGAGAACAAGTAAGGATGACCATTATGATTTATAAAACATACAGGCATTCCTCGAAGATTTTGCAGGTTCGGTTCCAGACCACCGCAATAAAGCGAAAATTGCAATAAAGCGGGTCACACCCATTTTTTGGCTTCCCAGTGCATATAAAAGCCTAAAATCATGTTTACACTATGTCTATTAAGTGCGCAATAGCGCTAGGTCTAAAAAAAAAAAAAACTGTGTACTGTGAAATTGAAAATGCTTTATTGCTTAAAAAATGCTAATCTTCATCACCTGAGCCTTCGGCGAATCGTAATCTTTTTGCTGGTGGAGTCTTTTTTTTTTCGAATTTTGCCTCGTTTTGGCGAGGCGTGTCTCGTTCAACCTAGTCGGTTATATTAGGGTGCATATCCAAATATAAAAGACCTTTCTGGAGAATTTGCTTGGAGAGTCTTGCCTCGATGTTCATGGTTGTTGACTGATCGGAGTGCTGATTGCTGAAAGTTGGGGTGTCTGTGGCATTGACTGACGCTTCCTTTCGCGAAGGAGTTCTCTGTAGCTTGCGATACTGTTCGATAGTATTTTACCCACAGTAGAACTTCTTTTGAAATTGGGGTCAATCCTCTCAAAGCCTGACGCTACTGCATCAACTAAGCCTCTGTAATATTCTAAATCCGGTGTTGTCATTTTAACAATGTTCACAGGATCTTCACCAGGAGTAGATTCCATCTCAAGAAATGACTTTCTTTGCTCATCCATAAGAAGCAACTCCTCATCCGTTAAAGTTTTATCATGAGATACCAGCAATTCAGTCACATCTTCAGGGTCCACTTCTAGTTCCAGTTCTCTTGCTATTTCCATTACATTTGCAGTCACTTCCTCCACTGAAGTCTCGAACCCTTCAAATTCAACCATAAGGGTCGGAATCAACGTCTACCATACTCCTGTTAATGTTGATATTTTGACCTCCTACCATGAATGTTCCCATCAAAATCTATCGGAAGAAGAAGGCACGTTCTAATAAATAAACATGAATAATTTGAAAAGAAGCGCAATGTCTGCTAAGCGCAATAAAGCGAGGTATGCCTGTAATTCACCACACAATTTTAATAGGAGAAGTTAAACCATAAACCTCGAGCTGACTACTACCTTTATTAGTCATTAATGTGGAAGTCTGAAGGCGAACGGGGAAGAAGAGAAACCATAAACCATATACATTAAAGTCACATTGGGACAACACTACAAATACCAGAGAACTTGCAGCCTGGAAGAACCAACACAAGAGAAAAAAATGTAATATATTATATAGAATTAGGAACATTATATACTATACCCACATTATAACCCACATGGGGTTGAACCAGTTATTCCATGCACTTGGTAAACACCAATTTTCTATAATAATAATAATAACCCCTTCAGTCATAACTGACTATGGGAATGCGCCCCTGAGATGAAAGCCCTCAGATGTTTATTTTTCTGGTATTCCTTTCGACGTTTTCTCCTGCTTGCTGTGAGAGCTTCTTTTTGCTCAGTCTGAGATGGATCCTATGTTCTTCTTCTTCTTCCGAAACGCCAAACCAAGATCGCATTTATATATGATTTAAACTCTTTAAAGTCCCAATCGACTTTATCATGAAAAGCTCAGAACTGTTGTTTGAAGTTCCGCTTTAACCCAATAGACTTTAAAAAAGCCTTTAGTGTTGATCATGTCCCAGTGGGACTATCTTTCTTAACTGGTACCCACAGAGACATTTCCTGTACTGCAAGTCAGCAGTTTGTTTTTAAATACATGTGCACAGTGGTGAAGAGACAATCGTTTTCTAGCTTTTGAGATATTTATTTTAGATTTTTAAAGCCCTTCCTTTTTTAAGCGCAGTTATCTGTCCCTGCCCTCGAGAGTAACAATAGTCATTTTTAAAGCGGTTATCCCTCATTTTACTCTTGAATAATAGTCATGGATCAAGAAAGCTTTTCTCTAAAGTTGTAGCACAAGACTTAAAGTACATCTTCTTACCTTCATATTCATCCCTACAACAACAAAGTTATATCTGCCTTTGAACATTTAAAAAAATTATATTACAAAACAACAACAATTAAAAACGCACTGGGGTATGGCCATTTCTTGCTTGGGCAGCTACCCTTTTTTTGCTTTAGTTTCTCAGTTGCTGGAGTGTTCTACTTTCCCTTGAGAGCTGCAGGACAGACAGTGCATCTGTGAGAATGACTACCTGGTTCAGAGTTTGTTTCATATTAATGGATCCGTATGTACAGGACTCGAAAGCCAAACTCAGTGTATTTATATAAATTAATTATTTTTACCAAAACTAGATCTGTTTACTTACTGTTCTAGGGCATCTAACTATTATGTACTGGACACAGTATTTAAGGTCTCTTTGTCTATGTGTGGACTGGATGTCCTGATAGAGAAACCACAGAAGTGATTGCGTCCATTAATAGGCCGTACTGCCCATGGTGGACTTCCGGTGTTAGTCTTTCGGTTCTGCATACTGAATGTCATATGAAAATCATTTTTGGTGATTGCGTGGATGGCAGGGAGGATAAAGTGATTCGCAAATCTGCATACTAGGCGGGGTTGTCGCACGGAAGGTCCAGTGATTCAAATTCTGGAAGCCAAAATGTCTATGTTGTTTTTCTTTTTTGAGTGTTCTACTAAAATTTTATTTCTTACGAGTGCCTGAAAACATACCCTTTATGTTTGTTTCATATTAACCTCCAAACCGTTTCAAAGGCCTCGGGTTTGAGATAAAGAAAAGACTTCCATATGTTATAAAGGAAAACTGCAGAAGTGATTGTGTTTATAATTAGTCTGGGTCGTTCCTAGGCACATATCCAGGTTACGAAGAGAGATCGGGCTAATGACCTCTGTCCACGAAGTACTATTTTTGTGGTGCCTAGTTGGGAGACAGGATAGTGACTATTCGCTCCCGTAGCTAGGCGGTGGTGTCGTTCGCAAGATCCTGGGTTCTAGTCCCCGGTAAGCCTATCACTACTGTTGATTTCCTCTTGTCTAGTTTTCTACTTCTTTATTTTTCACAAATGCGTGAACCATACCTTTGTGTATTACTTATTAATTTATTTACTGTGCCAAGCAAAACAAGATTATTTTTTTTTACTTTTCAGAGCACCGATTCCCAACAAACACACGGTCTAGACTTTTTGTTCTATGTCATCCGTTAAGGTCTGTTTACGTCTTTTTTGTTCCTTATGTCTGTCTCCACCTCTCTTCCCCTTGTGTGTGTGTGTGTGTGTTTTTTTTTTCTTTCTTTTCTCCTTTAGCGTCGAGGGGCAGAGTAGTGTTAGAATTGCTTCTCGGGGCAAAGTTATCGGGTTCCAAAACTGGTAGCGTCATGCTGCCCAGGCAAAATTAAAAAGATTATAAACCTACCCACCACAAAAACATATCTGAAGTCATCATTATATGACCACCAGCTATGCACGATGCAATAATATACATATGTGGAAGGGAATCACTGTCTGTGAGGCTAATTACATCCTCATTGACTCTTGAAATCATCCACACACTTCCAGGGATTCCTTCTGTGATGAAACTTGTTGAGAACCCAGCATTGCAAGCTAAGCTTGGAGAAGTCACTTGAACCCCAGTCCTATTTCTTTGGTTTTGACTTGGTTGACTGCGTGCAGAAGGATCTCACTGTGGACCCAGTGATAGGCAGATGGAGCTGAGAAGTGGCTCTGTACAGGACGTGACAATTCCTTGGCAGAGCTTAGAACCAGAGCACAGTAGCTTAGCTCTGCATAGAGTCCCCTTGGATGGCGGAGAATGCACAGTATGCCACGCGCTTCCTATTCCTAGCTTGGGACCCTATGCGACGATCCTTTAAATGTAAGCCAAGCTGGAGAAACTTGAGCTCATGACTTCAACTCAACACGTTTCGGAATGGCAGAAAAGCCACAGCAAAAGCCTAGATCTACAGTGTAGATAATACCAAGGAGTCTTCAACTTGGTATTGGCTGCAAAAGAGCGAGAAGCTCAGCAGTTCTAGTTAAACAACACCAACAACATCTAAGGGAGGAGATGTCCGTGTGCAATGAAGATAGTCCTTAAAACCAAACCAAACCAAAGTAAAACTTTTACAAGAAAATACTAAAACCAAATACACGCGTGTATTGGCGGGTAGTTTTAACATTCAGTTTTGGTTGTTACCGTATTTTAAAAATTGGTTGTGTAAGTAATGAATATCTAAAACCGATATACCGGTACTACTTGACTACTCTTTTTGGACCATGCACTTGAAACTGGTGTTTGTCTTGTGCACGGGATACACGGTTCAACCCCATTGGGTTATAATTAGGATATATAGCGTTCATCATTCTATGTAGCGTATTACTTTATTGTGTTTCTTGTGTGTTGGCTTTTCAAGGCTGTAATTTATCTGCCGTTTGTTGTGGCATTGTTTAATGTCTTTGGTGTTTGTAATGTATCCTCTTCCGTGATACTGTATTCCTCTCTCTCGCTACTGGGCGTTTGTTGGTTTTTTAATTAGTAGTTTTTTTTAAATTGATTTTTTGTAAAAAAAAAAAATTTTTTTAAATTCTTGTGCTGATATTGTTCCGACATTTATTTTATTTACTTTTTGTTTTTCCTTTTCATTCTCATTTGTTCGGGTTGTTTTATTGTTGGTTCTTGTTTTGGTAATTTACAATTGTATTATGTTGTGTAGCTCCCTGTGTAGGTTATTTCTTGCATGTTAACACATAAAATGCTTTGGTGTTCTTCTCCAGACATGTTACGTAGTAGGGTTCCTCCATGAAATGGCCTCTTCCCAGTTGAAGTCTAAACAGTTTTCTATTGCATGGTATTTTTGGTTCTCTAGATATCTGACATGTCCATGTTAGATCTTTTAGCAGTTTATAGACGTGTCTGCCTTTCTGGCTTTGTTTCCAGTTTTCTGTCCATTCCTTTGTTAAATAATATTTTTAATTACACCGGTACTTTTTATCTCTGTGGGCCTAACTCTAAGTTTATGTGGTTTAGACTGCTTCTTCCTGTTTTTTGCTTCATTGTCGGCCACCTCGTTTCCTTCTATTCCCACGTGCGAGGGTATCCATGTTAATAATACTGTGCAGCCTCTATTTTTTAGGTGTGTACTAAGTTGCTATATTTCTTCTGCTATGTCTGGTCGACTACATTCATGTGCATTTCTTAGTGCTTGAAGAGCTGAAAGTGAGTCGGTTAAGATTGTTAGTTTTTTAGGGGGCTTGTCGGTAATTATTTCTAGTGTTTTTGCTATTGCCACCATTTCTGCTGTGAATATAGATGCGTTTTCAGTTACACTAAAATTTTTCTTCAGCTTCCATGCTGGAATTTTCATTCCTATTCCGAGTTCTTCGTTTTCTATTTTTGATCCATCAGTGTATACTTTTAAGCTACCCTTAGTTATCTGTTCTATATATTGTCTCGCTATGTTTTTAATGTCGTTTTTCCTGCTAATTTTTATTTGTTATTTCTGCAAGATGAGAGTCAATATTTGTTTCTTGATCTTCTAATGAGGAATCACTGGTGTAAAACTGATCTGTAGTTGTTTTCACGCGTCTTATTTAATTTGTCAGTAGAGTATTATTAACTTTCGCAGCTAAACGAGCGCACGCGTGTGAGTGTGTGCGAAAAGGGGAAGGGGGTCATGTCACAACACTCGCCTCGGGTGCCGACTGCGCTTATACCGGCATTTCCTCTACATGCAAATATTAATATGCTAACGTGGAATTTTCAAGGGTAATTCTGACAATCTGACTATATATCTGGCGTAAGATGCTACCCAATCTTATTTATACACATGTGTGTATGTATGTACACAGAGATATCATCATCATTAGATTTCAACAAATACCTTCTGCAATGTACTATTCGCGCAAGGTCTTCTTTATCCCTCTAATTTATGTCCCAGTTCTCTACTTCATGTGCTTTTCGACCACCTGTTTATTTTACCACGGGGATTCCAGAACAATGATTACCTTGTAATGCTATCAGCAGGTTTCCTTAATGTTTGTCCAATCCATCGTCAGTGTCTTCAATTCATCTCCTGTTCTACTGGCACCTGTGTGATTTTTATCATCAGCTCCACATTGGTGATCTGGTCATACCATTTCACTCTCTTTTTTGCTTGTTTTTCCCTTATCCGAGTTTTGTCTCGTATTGGCTTTGCGCACCCCGTAGAACCTAGACACAATGTTTGCTAATTATTTGAGGAAGTAAGTTCCCCCCACCCCCCGCCCCCCCCCCCCCCAAAAAAAAAATAAATATTGTTGTCTGGAATAACGGTAATTCAATAATTCTGTTGTACGCTAGCACCCATTTATGAAGGTCTGTTGATGTTTTACAATATATATGACTTATGGCAAGTGAAAGACAATTAAATATCTAACTGAACACACCAGGCCTTTACACCCCTCACATTACATTTGTGTTGCTATTTTTGTTTGATTTTGTTTTATCTCGTTTTTTTTATATGTTTGTTTGTTTGGTAATTTTGATTTGCCTATTTACAATGATTTAACAGATATGGTGCCACTTTCACGTATCGGCAGTTATTCATATTATTTGGAATTGAAAACAATATATATCGACGTTGTAACCCATCAGAGGTGAACGGGATATTTCTCATCGTCAAATTAAAAATATATATATATATATATTATATATATATATATATATATATATATATATATTATATATATATATATATATATATATTTATATATATATATATATATATATATTATAATATATATATATATATATATATATATACGAAAGTCTGCAACTTATGTTATGTTTTCGTGTTGTCCAGGCTGCTCGGAGATGTAGACAGGCTGGCTTTAGAAGAACAGGGCGAGCCGGACGATCGCCTTGGGCGCTACGACATGTGGGCGCACGAGAAAAAAAAACAAAAGAAGTTTTTTTTTCGTGAAGATGCTCGACTTTTCTTGGCCTGTGACACATTTCGCCCAGGCCAAACCACACGTATTTAATTAATATCTGTTTTTAGTTGTTATCTTTTTTTTTTTTTTTTTTAAATTAATGAAGAAAAATATCCCGTTCAACCTCTGATGGGTTATAATTAGGATATATATTGTTTTCAATTCCAAATAATATGAACAACTGCCGATATGAGAAAGTGGCATCACATTTGTAAAATCATTGTAAATAGCGACAATCACAATTGTGCTTATATGTTAAATACATTTTTAAAAATTAAACAAATAAAAACAACCAAAATCAAGAAGAAACTCTGAACAAGAATAATATTAAAGTGGAGGGGTGTAAAGGCCTGGTGGTTCCAGTTATATAACTGACTTTAACAGATATTTGATTGACTTTCATCTGTTAAAAGTCATATGCATTGTAAGCAAGCATCAGACCTTCACATTCCCAGCCACTATATATTAACATTTGTTCGTGTTAAATATTGTTTGACTATATTATGCAGTTCCCTAGGTCTGTCTATTCTTAACACCTCTTCTATATTTATAGGTAAGTTGGTGTGACAGAGTATGTAAATATATTTACATGTATCAGCACGTTTTTGCTTCCAACTGTTTCCCACCTCTCTTTGCTTTTTAATATTCACGTTTCGCTAATCAGAGAATGAGTCGTCTAATTTTAAAATCAAGGGGGATAAGTTAAGACGTACTTTTTCGGTAATTACTTTGGTCAGGGGGAATTAATCTGAGGAAAGGGGAGATAATCAACAATTTACCCCCCCCCCCCCCATATCCGCTCGTTCGTGAACGTATTAGCTACAGCGAGGGATGCCAGATCAAAGCACGTCCGTTCTCTAGTGACGATTCTACGGTCGGCATAAGTGTAAAATAAGCTTTGATTCAGCATTCGACCGAAGAAATCCCCAAAATCTAAGCGAAGGCGTGAAATCTAGCAAGTGATAGCGATTTTCTGACCATTTAATATATATACTCCAGCTTTAAACTCAGTTTATCTAGTACCCACAGAAATTTCAGACGTCTTGCTTCGAATTCTAGATCCATTATACCAGTGGAATTTCTTAGTTTTCTGATTGGAAATAGTCATATTTCTGTGTTTGCGGTAATTATATTTACTAGTATTTTTGAGTGATTTAATTGTTAAGTTCGTCATTATATTTCACTAGGATTTACTGTGTTAAATTGGCTAGCAGATTAAATATATATATTTAATATTCTTTCTTTTCCAGCTGTAGCAAGCAAAACAAAACCATCAAGCTTAACGCTTGCTGGGTTGGTCATGTCCTCAGAAGTAATGCCAGACAGAACATTTATGTTTTTTGACCCCTGAAGTAAATGCACTAGAGGCGAAAAAACAACTTGGCAGAGGACTGTGGAGGCTGAGATGCAAAGAATGAACCAGAGTTGGGGCACTGTACGAAGGATGGCCACCGACCGTGCAAAGTGGAATCAATTTGTTGTTGCCCTACAAGACGCCACTAGGAATGGCCACTATTTGACGGTCGGGGTTAAGGATCGACCGATAGAATAAGCTGTCTAAATTAATGTTTGCTAGTATCAGACAAGATATTTTATTGACCGTAAAATGGCAATAATAAATCTTTGATCCTTAGCCGCCGACCGGGTTAGTGGCCAACACGCCTAGTGCGTATTGTGAACAAATTGTTTGTACTTTGCTTCGGTGGCCATCCTTCGTACAGTGCCCCAACTCTGGTTCACAAGCCTCCAAACTCCGCGGCCCAGGTTGTTTTTGGTCGGCCTCTCTTTCGCTTTCCTTCAGGGGTCCAAAGCATAGCTGTTCTTGTGATGGCATCGGGGTCTCTTCGAGGACATGACCAACCCAGCTCCAGCGTCTGCCAGCTATGATGGTGTGCATGTCCTCTTGCTTGCTACGAGTAAGCAGATCTTGGTTGGTGATGGTATTCGGCCAAAAGATGCGGTGAATTTTTCTTAGGCATGTTGTGTGAAAAGAGGACAATTTTGACATTTCCTTCTCTGTGACTCTCCAGCATTCCGCACCATAGAGAAGCACAGAAAGCACACAGCTTGATATAATAAATTTTGTGCTTGTGCTATTGGGAGGACTATCCAGATGTTGTTTTCTTTCTTGCCTTATTCATTCTGATGTTGATGTCTTTGCCTGCCCCACCGTCTGGTGTTACTATGCTTCCTAGGTATGTGAAGGTATCCGTCTGTACCAATTGCTGATTCCTTACTGATATGGGCTCAGGGTTGCTCACATTGAGCGTCATGACCTCAGACTTCTTTAAATTGATGTTCAAGCCCACCTGCTGGCTAAACTTGTTAAGTCTATCCGTTTTTTCCTGGATGTGTTGATGTGAATGTGCTAGTAGTGCAATGTCATCTGCATATTCCAGATCTTCCAGTGTAGAAAATGTTGTCCATCTTATTCCTCTTGGACTGCCCTCTGTTGTCTGGCGCATCACCCAGTCTATGACTGTTAAAAATAGAGTGGTTGACAAGGGGCATCCCTGTCGTACTCCTGTCTTCACCTCAAAGGTTAGGTTGCTCTGCCCAACACTACACGTAAAGTTGGCATAGAGGTTTTTTATAATTGACACTATGCAGCTTGGAATTCCATAAGCCCTCAGTATTTTCCATAAACTGTCCCTATGTATGCTGTCAAAACCCTTTTCAAAATCAACGAAATTAATGTAAAGCTGTCTTTGCCATTCTGAGCACTGCTCTATAATGTTCATGAGAGTGAATATATGATCTACACATCTTCTATTCTTTCTAAATCCTGCTTGTTCCTTCCTCAGTTTGTGGTCTACTGCCTTTGAAATTCTCTGTATAATTATCCTGCCTAGTATTTTGAGGCAAGGTATACCGACGAAATATATATTTATCTTCTATCCATCATGTGTCAATTTTGTAAATGACTAGAATTTATTTCACGGGTTAATAAGACCGATAAGATAAGCTTCTCATGTGTGTTTCTAATCAACTCTTATAACCGAATGGATAATAAATTATAACGTTGCACGGGTTAGGATAGATACTGATATTAAATGTTTGTATTTTTCTTCCTATATCTAGTACGGGTCGCAAACCTAAAACTACCAGCGGCCTAAGCCTATGCCTAAACCTGAATCTGAGAATAACGGATCTAAGTCCAACAGTACAAAAAGAACATTCGGTAAAATCCTATTTTAGAGGTTTCTTCTTAGAGTTACTTCCCTTGGAGCTTTAGGGAGAATGCACAAATGACCTCGACCGGCGACGGACACCTATTCTGATGCAGTCGGCTCGGAATTATGTGCTCGATCGGCGTATCCAATAAAGTTAAAACGCTCAGGGGGAAGAATGGTTAAATGTGTATTCCCGGAAAAGGGAGAAAAACAAATACATAAGAACAATAAATGGTCATTCCTAAGGGAAGTAACTCTAAGCAAGACACCTCTAAAATAGGATTTTACCGAACATTCTTATATAAATATCGGGTCTTCAAGGTGGACCTGTCTGGCCTCTTGTTTACACCCAGAAAGAGACAGAGTACCGACACAAAGAATATTAAGAATAAATTGTAACTGGACCTATAGCTATCCAGATTTCTTTCTCCCAACTTCATATACATTCAGCCCGTTGTGGCGACATAATCAAACATTAACATTTCCGGACTATCGACCATTTGTGGTGTGACAAGGAATTTTATACTGAGAGAAGTTACATACCTGACATTCCTTTATGTATTAGAATCCCAAGATACTGACACTGTGAGCACTGTTAATTTTCTTACCTGGACTAATTAATGTGACATAAACAGAAATCCTAATAACAGTAACGAAGTAAACGTTCCCTGAAGAAGAGGATTTAATCAGTCTTTGATGAGCTGGGAATTATTTTGCCAGCATAACACTGGATTTGCTGTGTGCATCCTAAAGATTGTTCCAGATGTTGCTAATCAACAATTAGGTAAGAACGAATGAACGTGGCCACGGTTGTCTGGAAAGAAAGAAAGAAGGAATGAGTAATTCTTTTATCATATAAGCTTTGCACTCACTTTGTTTTGTTTTTTTCTTTTAGTTTGCTAATACTGTTATTTCCAGAATATATTCATTAAGAACTCTATTCTTTACAGTATAGTCAAATTCTATACCTTAATGCTCATCTTTTGACCTTTTCGGGGGTTAATATCTTCTTCTAATGGGATCTTGTCTCAACTGAGGGGATTGCACTTAAGAGTCTACTTCTTTATTATTTTCTGTAGCATATGATTTTTATATTTTGCTATTTCGATAATACATGTTGTGTAGTTCTTTATGATAAATAAACTGAACATAAAAACTTAAGTACCTGTGTGTTGGTCAGCTCGTCCCAATATCCCTACACCATTAATATAGTTTCACGTTGGTGCGTCTAATTGTGTGTGTGTGTAAGTGAGTGGTTGATATATATATATATATATATATATATATATATATATATATATATATATATATATATATATATATATATATATATATATATATATATATATATATATATATACAGAAAGGAAACTGTCTGATCAACAAATTTCAGTCATAAACGATAGGCTGTATTAGAGTATCTTCTCAAATCCAGGGACAGACTCTACTTTTCACCATTTCACTCGTGAAATCTATTTCTTTACCTTATCTCTCACTGAGTACCACCTTTTTCCAGTTCTATTCAGACGGGACCTATCGATATTAATTGCTTGCAAATAATCTAATATTGGTATTCTCATTTGTTCATACCTCTTTCATTTTAACAAGAAATGTTCTATATTATTGTCTTGAAGACATCCTGCACAGTAAGGTTCTTCTATTCTGAAATAGCCTTTTCCCAGCTGTAGTCTGAGAAGTTTCTTATTACTGGGAATTTTCAATTCCCTAGGTATCTGACATTTTCTTGTTGGAGCCTTGAACATCTTATATGCATGTCTTCCTTTCAGATTTTTATCCCACTCTGTTTTCCATTCATCTGTTATTAAATCTTTAATTAAGCTCTTAATCTCTGATTTACTCATCCCTACATTTATTAGATTTTTATCAGATCTACCTTTCTTGGCTTCTTTATCTGCCTTTTCATTTCCTTCTATGCCAACATGTGAAGGTATCCAAGCAATTAAGACTGAACATCCTCTGGAATATACGTATGAAGTAGCCAAAAATATCTCCTCTGCTATATCAGGTCTACTACATTCTCGTAAGTTTCTAAGTGCTTTAATTGTTGAAAGAGAGTCAGTTAAAACTGTAAGTTTTTTGGGAGGGTTATTAGAGAATATTTCTAGTGCTTTTAGTATTGCCACCATCTCTGCAGTGAAAATGGATGTACTTTCCATGACGCTATATTCTTTTGCCATTTTCCATATTGGAATATATATTCCTATCCTCAGATTGCCATCCTCTCCCTTGGACCCATCTGTGTACACAGTAATGCTGTCTTTTGATATTTGTTGTATATATTTATTGGCTGTGTTTTTAATATTTTCGATATTATTTGTTTTCTTAAGTATTTCTGCTAGGTGGTAGTCCGTGTCTGGTTTCTTGATCTCCCAGGGTAGAATCACTGGCTTGTATTCACAACTGTTATTAATTGATGTAATTAATGTATCCAGATGGACAATTTCCTCCATACACTTCCATCCTGAAGGGTATCTAGTGGTATTCATTGGATTGGCCTGAGTTGTTAGTTGGCATCTGGTAAAAGCTGTATGTGCTGGGTGAGTCTTATCTAACATAACTCTGTTCATGTAATTTAGTCTTAACTCCTTTCTCCGTAATTCTAAGGGTAGAATTCCTAAAGCCACCTCTATAGCTCCCATTGATGTTGATCTGATTGCACCTGCTATTGTACATAAAGCCTGATGCTGAATTCTGTCTAATTTAATCTTGTTACTGTGTGCAGCAGAGTCATATATTATACTTCCATAATCTATTTTTCCTCTAATAAAAGATGTATAAAAAGTGAGCATTGTCTTAGTGCTTGCACCCCATTCATTACCTTTCAAATATCTTAATAAGTTAGTCAATCCTCTGCAAGACTCCACTAGTTTATCTATTTGTTTATTCCAATTTGTTTTTCAATACGCCCCTAGATATCGAGGCGAAATTCACTATTATTTAATGTCTTGCCCTTGGACATTGGTTATTACGTGAGTAATTTTTTTCTTTACAACCCTACCTTTCAGAAGATCGATTCCCAATGTTTTGCAGTTTGTCAGGAGCCGCCAGTCCCTGTCGAAAACCCCATTTCAAATGTCTCGCCAGGTCTTTAATCCAGTCCAAATCCCGGTTTATTTATTTGCTTCCGGGTTAGATCCTTATACCCGGTTTGGCAGATGGTCTAACCCAGTAGCTAGCGCGGCTCCATATCTATTTGTTTTATTCCAATTCATCATCTGCAAACGAGTGGTGACAATTTATTTGCCCTTATATCATTATGTCCTCACCTAAATTTTTTACCACCCTACCTTTACAGAAAAATTGAAGGATTTGACATTACTGACCCCTTGGGGTCCATTACCACTTTTTATTTGTTCAGAATATAATTTTGGTAGATCTATCATTGTTAGCAACCTTGCAAACTTACAATTTATTTGTTATCATTAAATTCCCACCTTCTACTACGAGGTGTAGAGGTTTTGAAGAGAGACGTTACTGACTTGGGGATATTCCTTTCAGCTGTTGTTCCAATTCTGGCCATTGTTCCATTCTGAAATATCTATCTTGCAGGAAATTCTCAAAATAATTATAAATTTTACCGGTTACTCCTATCTTCTTCATTTTAAAATAAAGAGAGCACCCTCTCTCCAGCATTCATCATAGGCCCTAGCTATATCTAAAAATACTACCACAGTTTTTTCTTTCTTTTGAAATCCTGATTTTACTTCATGTTCCAATTTAATTATCTGATCCATAGTGCATCTGTTCTTCCTAAATCCTGACTGAGTTTGATTATATAAATTATTCTTTTCCAAATAAAACTTTAATCTTTTATTTACTTTGGTTTCAAATATTTTACCTAGATGGGAAGTTAAAGAAATGTGTCTGTATGAACTGGCATCATGGACATCTTTTTCTGGTTTTAGTATTGGAATAATTACTGCTTTTTCCATGTTTTGGGAATTTTTCCTGTATTCCAAATTTTGTTAAAAAGGGATGTTATAATTTCTATGGTACTTTTTGGTATGTGTTTCAAGATTTCATAGCTCAAGATGTCATGCCCTGCTGATGTATTTGTTTTGTCCTTTATTGTATTTTCAACTTCTTCCATTGTAATACCTGCATTTAAATATGATAAATTTTCAGTATTATAAGGTACTTCTTTACTGAGTTTTTTAAGAAGTGTTGCTCTTCTGTTGACTTCAGCCTGTCCTAGATGTTCCTTAGAACTAACTCTATGGTAGTACCTGGCCAGCACCTCTGATTTCTGCCAGTCAGTCTCTGCCCTTTCAGGTCTTTTTATATTAGGTATTATCATACGTCATATCATAGGGGAAGGGGTCGGCCTAGACGACGGTGGACACAGGACATCACAGAGAGTCTGAACTTGTCTTTGGCTGATGCAGGTCGACTTGCCCAGAATCGTGATGCGTTCAGAGCAGCTGTAATGGAGATAACGTTCTGGAAAGAATACGTCACATGATGATGATTATCACATGTTCATACGTATTATCATTTTTTAAATTGTAGCCTTCGAGGACTAGAATGGAACCAGGCCAGGAGGAAGACAGCCGATGGGATAGTCTGGCGCTCTCTCTTCCAAACCTCTACACCTCACGGTAGAAGGGGAACGACTAAGTAAGTAAGTAAGTAAATTGTAGCCTAAGTCATAAATGTGCAAAATTTTAGTCTTACTTGATTTTGCAATAGACTTTAATTAAATACAAGGTTGGGGGAGGTGGCGCATGACAAAACACTCGCAGACGCCGAATGTCGGCTCTGAATATAAGTAATAGTTAATTATTTAGTGTAGAGTTGATTTTACCCACATAAATTGCGGCGGTACAAAAGAGAATGTTTTATTGTGTAAGGTGACACAATTGATACGAAACCTAAACAATAGCTATGACCTTTGACATGCGCGGCCGGATGACATGACACGGAAGACAACACCCTTTCCAGGGGCAGTAAACACAACAGTAAAACTCACTTCCTATTATGTTTGAACTTCCTATGAGGGCAGCTCACCAACCATGTCTCACCAAACTGGCATTACAGGTAATTATTGACTCATTCATTTACGCCGTATAAATAGCAACACTACGAACAAAATTCCGCAAAATTTTTCTTTTCTTTGCGCATAATTCTGCCCGGGTTTAACTTGCTACTAGCAGTGAAAACTGAATGAACTCATTGGACGGTTGGTGGGCGGTACTCATAACGTGTGCATGCACATATGTAATGGCTTTGTTGCCAGGGAAACACATAAACTAACTCTCAAGGCTGTTACAGATATTGCTAAAAAATGCAGTCAGCAAAATTTCCGTTAGCTTTAAAACATTACTGTAAAGTTTTTTGTCAGTTATACCATACTGTCCCGTACTAGAACTTCCTGTTTTAACATTCTGAAAGATTTAACTTTTAGCATACGCTCTCAAAAACCACGTTTTTACTAGCTAATTTTAGGGAGTCGAATTTGAGACATTACTGCTGTTACTGACTTTGCCATATATAACGTGTTTATAATGAACATGATGATTTTGATTTATGCATCGAAATGTGCAGGAGTGAAAGCTTTATTACATAAAAATAAACCATGGTTTCAAAAATGCATAAATTGTACACAATAATGAATGCAGAAAAATTGTTAAAATTTGAAATTTTTTTGATTGACATTTAGAACAGTGGGTGTGTGTTCGATACAGCCTTTAAAAAAAAAAAATTATTGAAATGTAGTAATAATGGGTACGGGTTTTATTTGGAAATTATAAATCTAATGCTAAACCGTAGGCCTAACCTAGCGACGTGAGCGACTTATTTAGATAGCATCAAAGAACATATCCCACTGTTCTTCATGTCAACCAAAACCAGTTTCATTTTTAGATAATATGCAATAGGAAAGTTTCAGTTGTTTCTGATCATAACAAGAGTTTCTACGATAAAGTGACATTTATAGTTACAAGCAAAATTAATTCTAAGTTTAGCCCTGATCA
The DNA here is from genome assembly GCA_024509875.1 of Oreohelix idahoensis. Taxonomy (NCBI): domain Eukaryota; kingdom Metazoa; phylum Mollusca; class Gastropoda; order Stylommatophora; family Oreohelicidae; genus Oreohelix; species Oreohelix idahoensis. Next base: position 20,127 of record JAMPIV010009020.1, read on the forward strand.
GCTTCATTCCATCCAACCTTCTCTTCAATAAAGTTAGCCTCAAGCTCAACATTATCAATTGTAGCTGCTCCTGGGCTAATTTGTGATCTGGATATACTATTTGTATTGAAGAACAGTGGAATGTGGGTTTGATGTCCTCCAAATAAGTTGTCCACATCTTTAGGGTTAGGTTTAGGATTGATAAACCATATACTATTAGTTCAGTTTAAACAAAAACACAGTCATTGACAGAAGTTACTAATTAATATTTTATTTTAATTAATGAAGAAAAATGTACTGTGATGGGTTCTAATTAGGGTTTATAGTGACTGCAATTTTAGATAGTTTATTCAGTTGCTTGTGGCATTATCACTCCTTGCCAAGGTAAATGAAAATTTCTAATTGTGTGTGAATGTTTTTTTTTTTTAATTATACTTTTGCTAACGATTATATATTAATTTTTGTTGTTGTTGTATACCGTTAGTCTATACTGTGCAGTTCCCTGGTTCTGCCTATTCCCAACACTTATTCAATAGTTCTCGGTGACTTGCAAGCCTATAAATACATCAAAATTGGAATTCTAAATTGTATATGATATATTCTATCAGTGATATGTCTGCCACTTAAATATTTTAGATGCTCATTTCTGTCACAATTTGAATGATTTCTTGTTTTCTAGCGTAATCTTCATATTCATTCATTCATTCATTCATCACTCTTCAGTTGCCCAAGGAGCAAAGGCCTTCAACAAACGTATGCCAAGTCTCCCTGTTCTCTTCTCCATGTGTTTCCTCAATACGTGTGTCCTATCCATCTCCAGTGTATGGTCTTTGAATAATTGTTGTACAGTTAGAGATTCTTCATATTAGTTACGTTTCTTCATAGCACAATCCTTTCAACCATTTATCATTTGGACAGAAATGTGCAACTAAAATATTTAGATATTTCAGTAGTTAATAGGTCACTCATATAATTTAGAATTCCAATTTTAGAGTATATTTAGGCAAGCAAGTTACCCAAATCTATTGAATGAGTGTTGTGAATAGACAGACCCAGGGAACTGCACAATATAATCAAATACAAACAAAATATAATATATTATGGGTAGCAAAATTCTATGTGGAACTGATGACAGGAACCAGACAAATGCCAGTGGACCAAGAGATGAGAAGAAGACACTGGAAATGGATAGGACACACACTGAGGATGAGGACACCTGATGATAGCATTATCAGGGAGTCCTTCTGGGATCCCTAAGGTAAAAGAGATAACTTAGAGAAGAGACCTGGAGACAGACATGAAGGGATGAAGAAGACATTGAAAGACCTTGAGCTGTTGGCACAGGAGAGGAAGACTTGGTATGAATTTGATGAAGGCCTGAGCTCCTTGTGGAGTTGAAAGGTGGAAGAATGAATTGTTCCAGTCTAGGTGTGTTTGTCAGTGGTGAAATGTTATACATATACTCATTATTACATTTAAACATAACAGAGTTGATAATGAACTTATTAACTAATGTATCATTCCAGCTAATGACGAATTGAGGAATTTCCTGGCACAGTCCAAGGATGGAAACGTTCGAGTCATGAAAATCATTATTGAAAATGGTGAGTTTACACGCTTACTTTTATCAAAGCTATGATTAGTTGACTTCCAAATAATGTATCATCATCATTACTATTTTAGCTTCCACTGGAGCATAGGCCTTCAACAAATACCTTCCAAGCCCTCCTGTCTTGTGCCCTTTTCTCAAAGTTTTTTTCATGTCTTTGTCCCTTTTGTGCTGAAGCTTGTGCTCTGGAGAGGACACTCCAGCTTCCACCCTATGATGTCATCACATCACTGGACCTAGCAGTTAAAAGAACACACTGAAAGAAAAATAAGGCAGCTGAGAGCTATCACATCAAGGGTACACCATAGCCATTGTCAGTTATGACTGAAGGAGACTACTTAGACTTTACCTCTGTTATTTCTGTCTCCAGTTCTCTTCTCCATGTGTTGTTCAGTCTTCTTCTGCCTCTCTTACCGTGGGGATTCCAGAACAAAGACTGCCTTGTAATGCTAACATCAGGTTTCCTCAATGTGTTTCTTATCCATGGCCAGCATCTATACATATACCAACCTGGTGCTAAAAGGTCAAACCATGACCATGAACTGAAACACAGTAGAAGATAATAATAAAGGTATGGGCAGACAGTGTTAAAGAGGTTCTGAAGGAACACAAATCTCTCTGCACAAAGCATTATCATCATCATCATGAAAACTCTGCAGAGAGCTGTACAGAGCTCATTGGTGTTTATGTAATTTAATTAACCCCTTCGCAACGACGGGTTTTTCATTCCAAATGACAACACCATTTTCAGCTTAGTTCGTTCCCCTGAACGACAGGATAATTGTAATTTTAGGGGTCATATTTTTAATTTGACTAAACAGTTTATCGTAAAAGGAAACCAATTAAAAGTATATTCTGAACCAGAGTACACAAACTCTGACCCTGAATCTGGGTAATCTTTACATTTAGTGCCATCGAGTATATATAATATGTGTATTGAGTCAGCATTAGAATTAGGGTAACCCTAAACCTAACCTCAACCTTAACTCTAAATGGTACGAAAATACACATATTAACCTTTAGCACGCTGCATAAAAATTCAGAAAACTTGCCCAACCACTGCATTCTTTTTCACAGCGTCCCGTTTTTATAGTGGGTGACTTGTAATGTCTATAGTTTTTGTGTTTCTTGGTCAACTGCTATCATTTTTGGAATTTCTATAAATAAATGAATGGTGAATCTGATGATATAAAATTTGTTTGTGTACATGTTAGATGTGATAGGAAGAGAGGAAAGAAAGGAAAGATGAAAAAAACGGAAAAAAAAATTAAAATAATAAAAAATAATTTTTTTTTTATTTTAAAATTAAAAAAAAATAACCAACACACGAAGAGTCCATATCCCTTGCATCTCAATGAAAGTCATTTGACCAACAGACCAATACAAATCAAATGACGATCTTTTCGTTACACCCATCATCAGTAGCAAAGCAACAAACACTCTCGTCAGCAGTGACATTCGGCCGAAATTCTAAACCTTTCCGATATTCCTAATCCTAATCCCAAAAATTATACATACTTGAAAGGCCATTTTACTTTCGTTTCCATCTCGGCCATCAAACATATTCTGAGAACCGATATCAGCGCTTATAAAGACAAAAATCTCATCCCCACCGCATGGCGTCAGAATCCAATAAAATTAGAGCAAAAATGGCCGCATGTTGATGCCGATTCATTTCGATTTAAAAAATTTACAAAAAATAAATGCGGATACACCCATCGCTTTTTTAAGATCGGAAGCGGAAGCTAGCTCTCTCGCAAATAACATTAGAACTTAACATCCGGGGCTGAAATCACGTGTACACAAGTCCTCATGCTAGAAACGGTGATATCCGTAAGGCGCAACATTGCGCCTCCAGCATGGAGAACATAGGTTACGTTCGGCGCAACATTGCGACCGCAGCGTGCTAAAGGTTAAACATACTCGACGGCACAAAAGGTAAAGATTACCAGAATCTCAGTAAAAAGAGTTGTCAGAATCATTCAAGTTGAATAAATTCAACTCAAACAAGAATTTTCATGCTGTTTTTCCACAAGATGTTTATGGTTCGGCGGTACGGCAGCGTCCATGTTTGTGAACTTTCGCTTTTGTAAAATCACTTATCAGTTCTACTGTATTCACTAGCAGTAAAATATTTTGTTCGTTTCAAGCTTAGTGGCCAGATTTTTCAATGCTGAATCCGATTATGCCTAGCAATTGCCGATACGGTTGTAAACAGAAGAGTTCTGGTGCTTTTAAAATAGGACGTACGCCTACGTCATATAGGTGAATGGGAACGAGGTATCGCACTATTTCCGTGACGTACGCGGTACGGCACAGCGACAAAAATTGTGAAGATTTATGCCGTACGGCGTACGTCATACAGGTGCTGAAAGGGTTAATTATGTAATTTAAATAATTTATGTTTTATATGTTGGTATTTGTCTTGAATATTGTAAAATTGTCTGGTAATATATCTTGCAGATGCACTAAATATTTGTACAAATCAATTTATTGTACATTTGTATATAGTTTTAGGTTAATTAGCCAAGAATAGAGGACAAGGGTTAAAACACACTGTTACAGTTGTATATTTTAAGTCTTGTACAAGAGGTCAGTATTCAGGGTTGATTTCCTCTGGTGCTTGTGGCGGAAGCCGGGTTACGGAGCCGGTTAATTTGATCTAATTTTCTTGTTCGTTTGGGTGTCTTAATTTTATATTTTATGAATCCTCATTCAGTTTCTTTTATAGCTATGTATAGCAATAAATTACTTTTTAAACACTTGAAAAGAACCGACATTTAAGCTTGAAAGCTATGAACCTCAAAGTGATAAAAAATATAATACGCCAGACATTGACAAATTACCATGTCCTTTAAAAGTTAAAAATTTTAAACACTTTTGATGAAGAATATTTAACTCTTTAAGTCCCAATCGACTTTATAAAGGCTCAGGGGTTAGACGCGCTTGGCCCAATCGACTTTAAAAAGCCTTTAGTATATGTGCCTCTGTTTGAGACTGTTTCTAATTATAACTACCCACAAACCACCCAAAACGTCATTTCCGACTGCAAGTACATTCTTTTAAATACCGCACGTGTTTAAGAGTGAACGTGTATCTGTTTTGAGATATTTATTTTAGATTTTTAAAGCGATTTTTTTAAGCGCATATCCTCCATTTTACCTTGAATAACTAATCATTTTTTTTAAGCGCATATCCTCCATTTTACCTTGAATAACTAATCATTTTTCAATGAAAGCTTTTATACTTGTAGCACAAGAGTAAAGTACATCCAATTACCTTCAGTTTCATATACAACAACAAAGTTATTTATGCATATGAACATTTTAAAAAATTATTTCCAAACAACAACAATAAAAACGCACTGGGGTGGCCATTTTTGCTTGGGCCAAACCCACTTTTTTGCTTGGGACTGAAAGAGTTAAGTAACATAATAATTGTCAAATGCTAAATTGTCAAGCTGTTTGATAGATTCATTTAGTTATATTTCAGATGTTCACATTTGGAATTTATTTAGAATTAACTAAACTGTAATTTTTGCTTACTGTTTTCTTTTATTTGCAGAAGAACTTGCGTATGCTGCTTCTAGTGAACCAAATGGCTCCTGGGAAGATGATATCCTTTTATCACATTTTTCTCTTCACCATCATTCAGTTAAAACTATAACTTCTTTATTGTTTCAAGGCTTGTGATTGCAAGAAAACTTTTTTCCCATTGTGGATCATTAATCTGATGATAATGAAGACCAGGTACATTATATAAGTCAACTAAGGAAGTTCCTACATGGGCTAATGGTCTCATCAGATAAAATGAAGTGCTACAGAAACCACTACTATGAGAGTTCAAGAAATACATTGGGCACAGGCTTCCTACAAAGAGACTCACTGCATAGTTCATAAGAAGGAAACAGGAACCACCAAAAACAAAAAACCATTATTATTGTTATCATTTCCTTTTTCATTCCCTGTGGAACGTGGAGCCACCGCTTGCAGCTGGTTCCTTTCCCATTATTAGTCACATCTTAGACATGCCCGAGGGAGTAGTAGTCACATTCATTCTTTATCCCCTCAGAGACCCCTGAGGTAGGTTGGTAATTGCTGACAAAATTGTCACGACATCAGTTGTTTAAAATGTAAGTGTAAGCATCAGTGGTCAGTTTAAACATTTCATGAAGGTTATAAGCAGAGGTGGAGCAAGGGAGATTCAGCCCACATGGGCACCAAGAGTAATAATGCAGGCATGATGAAAGTAAACTTTCAAAAGTTCTGCACAAGCACCAATTTATGAAAGTCTGTATCTTTCTGGTTGTCATTTTTATTATCTGTGAATAACAGGGGTTAATGAAAGTGCCAGGTGAAGAAGAGCTTTGTAGGTAAACCTATAAAACAAAAAGCTTCTTCTTTCACACTCAGACGTCTACTTGAATATTTTCAAAGAAAGCATTAGCCAGCTTGATGCTATTTGCATCTCTATAGTGTTTTTCCAGGAATGGTACTGATGTTGGCCACATGTGCTTTCTCTGTTCCTCATATGTTGAGCTTCTTAGAAGCAGATGTTCAGCAGTCATTTTATCTGTGCCACAGTTACACTGATCGGTATCTTTAGCTTGTTGAATAGATGGTATCACAATCTGTTGTGACTCGTGCGAAGTCTGAAGATTGCCACTTGTTCTCTTCTGTTGAGCTGATAGTATGCATCATTTTGTATATGACCTAGATGCTCTGCATCCCATTTGTTTCTGCATCTGATTCTGATAAAACCTTCTGCCTATTTGAAAGTTACGCTTGCATCAGGCTGAAGCAGATTTCCACCTTCCTTTGCCAATCTGTCAGCATCTTCATTGCTGGAGATGTTACAATGAGATGGGATCCATTGGATCACAACTCTTTTGAATCGTTGACATAGTTTGTGGAGCACTACTCTGAGGTCATCCAGGTCTGCATTATTTTGGCTTTTCAATGTTGCAGTTACAGACAGTGCATCAGTGAAGAAAGCTACTTGTCTCTTTGTGCTTTCCTCTGGCATTATAACGTCTGTTGCAGTTTTCAAGGCCTTTGATTCTGCTTTGAAGTTACTTGAGAATTGTCCGGTTGCCACTGACTGCTTTTTTGTGTGCGCCAGTGCTTAAGCTCCGAACGACACTTTCACCTCCATTTTCTGGTTCATTTATGCTGATCTGTCTATGTATGCATTGGTCCAGGTGTTGTGTGGATAATGTTTTTCTATGTATTTTGTCGCTATGGAATTTCTGTCTGTTGCAGTCTGGCTCTTCTTTCTCTCAATTGAAGGAGTGTTTTCTATCATGTCAAGGAAATGATGTTGTTTCCAAACTGTAAGCTTGTGTGCCATGTAGATGGATTTAATTGTTGAAACTGCATTTATGGGAACTGCTCTCATCTTTGTTGTGGTTGATTCTACAAAGTTGCTTTGCTTGAGTCTTTGTTGTGGTTGATTCTACAAAGTTGCTATACTTGAGTCTTTGTTGTGGTTGATTCTACAAAGTTGCTTCACTTGAGTCTTTGTTGTGGTTGATTCTACAAAGTTGCTTCGCTTGAGTCTTTGTTGAAGTTGATTCTACAAAGTTGCTTCGCTTGAGTCTTTGTTGTGGTTGATTCTACAAAGTTGTTTTGTTTGAGTCTTTGTTTTCTGAGAGCATTTATTCTATGGCCTGTAAGTCTTCTTCTGGCCTTGCTGTCTCTTCTATCCTCCATTGGATAAAAAAAACAAACGTGGAGAAATTTCTGCTTAAAAGAATGAATGGAAATATTAGAGATTGACGTCTGACAACTAAAGAAATGAGCTCAAATAAACTGTGGCCAGTGTTCTAGAAATGTGCAGAAAAAAAAATGTGCTGAGATCCAGAAGAGTAACTGTCCATTTTGAGAGAAACTAAATACTGCTTCCCCAAGGATCATATGTCTTCAACAAACATATGCTAAGTCTTCCTGTCTTGTGCCATCAGCTCAAGATCTTTCCATGTCTATTTCATCAGTTCTCTTCTCCACTTGTTCCTTGCTCTCCCTGTACCTGTCTTACCATGGGGATTCCAGAACAAGGACTGCCTGGTTATGTTGTCAACAAGTTTCCTCAATGTGTGTTCTATCCATCTCCATCAGTTTGACATCAGTGATCTTGTCATACTTGTTAAATCCTTCTAGTCTATGCAAGCACCCATTTATGAAAGTCTGTAGCTTTTTAGTTGTTGTTTTTGTTGTTCTTTATGTTTCAGAAATGTACGTATTGTTTCCCAAAATGTGTGATATTTTTCCTTAGCTGTCCAACATTATGATCGCTTGGTTCTGCCACTTCTTGATGAGAAAATGCCTAGCTACATCCTGTACCGCTTTGATTCCAAGAACAGTGCTGGCTACGAGTGGTTGTTGATAGCATGGGCTCCAGATTTTTCACCTGTAAATATGATTTATATAACCTGATTTGTTATGACAACATGACCTTTCATATTTTATAGTGCCGTTAAAAAATAGTATCAACAAGTTATTCAGTCAACTTTAAATAGGGATTTGGTACTGTAGGTAATTTGTATTAAGAGAATGTATTTGGTATTTTGTGTTTTTTAAAACACTGTCTTGAAGGTTGAAACTTAAAAATTAGACATTTGCCTTCATACCTTGATACAGTAGCTGGTATATTTAAACAAAGTTGTTGTCTTGTGTTGTCCAAATGTTATATTTTATTCATCCTGTTTCAGTTTCCTTTACAACTATGTATAACATTACCATACCAACCCTTAAACTTTAAAACTATATGAAAACCCAAAGTGACAGTAAATTTCTTCCATCAAACATAAAAAAAACCACTAAGTCTTTTAAGAGTTCATTCTCCATTGTTGCTGATGTTGGTCGTTGAATTCCTTCAGGTGAGACACAAGATGTTGTATGCAGCCACACGAGCAACATTGAAGAGTGAGTTTGGCGGAGGACAGATCAAGGATGAAATATTTGGGACAGTGCAGGTAAGCTGTCGGTGCAAATGTTGATAGTAATCTTTATCATCATTGCCATTAGGATGCCCAAGAAGCAAATGTCTTCAACAAACTCATTCCAAGATGATCTGTCCTGTGCCATCAGTTCTTGATCTTTCCATGTTTTCTTCATTCCTTTTATTTCTGTCTCAAATCTCATCTCCATATGTTTTTTTAGTCTCCCTATTCTGGGGGATTCCAGAGCCTTGTACATCTTTGTAATGCTATCAGCAGGTATCCTGAATGTGTGTCCTATTCCTTTCTTCTCATCTCTTGTTCCATTAGCCCTTTGTTTGGTTCTTCTCATCAGTTCCACACTGGTGATCTTCGTTGTGCCATTTCAATCCTTCTATTCTATAAAGTCTTGCTTGGATGTTTACAATAATAGTTCTCATTTGACTGAAAAATCTCATTTCTATTTGGATTTCTTGAATAAATCTAATGTCTCAGTAAAATTTGTAAAAAGGATCCCGTTACACGCCCATTGAGGCATATTGGGAATATGGTGTGCATTCCCAATGAAAACTCTCGAGCTGGCTACTAAAATACATTTGTGACCTGCATGAGATAGGAACTTGATCTTTTCTTTGTAGGGTTCATCATTCTCTTCCCCTCCCCCCGCCACTTAAAATCACACACACACAGTAGATCTTTAGAGGGCTTAGTGTTTCTAAAGTAGATCCCAAAATCTCCTGGGTTACTGACCCCTGTCCTATTATATTCTTCGCTAAAAGATCCATATGGAGGATTTCATTCTGCAGCTTCCATAAATTTCTACCTGCGGGATTTGATTTTTATGTCCACAATTTGATTTCTAATTCTGTGGTTTTGTTTATATCAGGATCTCATTTTTATATTTACTTAATCTCTTTTATACCAAAAAAACTTATCTGACACATGACACCATCATTTTTGTTTCATTGGCAACAGCTAGACTAATAATAATATCATCTAGTGAAACGATAGCATAATCCATTAAATGAAACACATTTCTGATGCTGTTAACATTTTTTAAGAATTATGTCTAGATGGAACATATTCAGCATCACCCTTCAACTCCCCAAGGAGGCCAGTACTTTAACAAACGTATTCATCATGACCCTAAAGCTTCCCCAGGAACATAGGACTTTAACAAATGTATACCAAGTCCTCCTGTCACGTGTCATCAGGTGTCATAAAGTCGTGTGTAAACCCACTGCTTTGTTAAATACACTATGTCGATATACAAATATGCACAGCCAATCCGCGTTCAAGGAGTCGCGCAAGATGGCTGGCAGACTATGAGACAGAATAAATTACACGAAGTCACGGTCACGCAAGATGGCGGCAGACAGAATAAATTAGGCATAAAACACTGTTGGTTCGGAACTCTGTAAAAACGAAAAGTACAGAAACGCAATTAACCAGTCAGCATGTCCCTGCAATCGAAAAAGACTAAAACGCTGGGAACCAATCACAAGGATTCCTTACGCAGTCGCATCTACCTGCGTCTACCTATATATATGTACTTACGTTTTATTCTTAAATCGTTACTTCACAAACACGAAGACCATCCTATCGGCTGTCTTCCTCCTGGCCAGTTCCAACGATAGTCCTAGAGAAGATTGTTTAAAGTTGTCAAGACTGATTCCTGCTTGGCCTGTTTTCCCATGCTTGTCGGGTATCCGACTTGCTCTCACATGGCCAAAGTCTTAATTGGGAGTCTAAAATCTGGCTTGTATTAATATACACACAAACACGAAGACCAGCCAGAACTTAGAGGGTTTATTCGTGTCATCAAACCTGAGGTCGTATGTTCAGGTCAATCCTGCTGCCTGGAACTTCGCAGGAGCATAGTGGTTGTATCAGAGCTACATCCTTAATCCCCCTCGGTCTTGGGTGGGCTAAAGGAATGATCATGAGCGAAGAAGTGTTGTGTGCATCAATTAAGAAGGACAGAACTGTTTTAAGAGATGAGTACACATTAGTACCATTTCCGTCGGTAAGTGTGAGCAATTAACTGTCTATGAAGAAAAAGTGATTTAGCGTAGAGACAAGATTAACAGCACAGCTGATTCATTTTCTAGAATTGATTAACAGCACAGCTGATATAATTATTTTTTCCCTATAATTGGAAGACTTGTTGTAATGTATATAAATATATATATATAAATCATCTGTAAACTTACAAATCCATTGTATTCCAACATCCACCCTTCAGCACAAGAGTAGATAGTGTATATATACTTAATAAATAAGGAAATTGTATTTGAACGACTTGTCAAGTTTATAATTGTTAAGTGAAATCTGTTTCCTTGTTTTAATATCACAGTGGAGCCGCGCTAGCGTAGTGGTTACAACACCGCTCTGGCGACCGGGTGATTCAGGATCAAACCCGGGCGACGGCATTTGAGGATTTTTCATCGACCGGGAATTGGACTGGATTAACTCGAGACCTGGCGAGAACATTTGAAGAAGTATCATCGACCAGGGATTGGCGGCTCCTGAGCCGACCCAGCTCTAATGGGTACCTCCGAAATCGGCGAGTATCTGCCTGAATGGCGAGGGACACCTGTCTCTGTACAAGAAAAGGGATACTCACGTAAAATCAATGTCAGGTTAGACATTAATAATAACCTGAGATTTCGCCCCGAGTATTAGCGGGCGTACGAAAAAAACAAAAAAAAATATCGCAGTTAAGTTACCCAGCGGGGTGGCATTTTATGACTGTCTCCACTCTACTAATTTTTCGAGATCAGATCATTCACAGCCGTAACTAATTTGTGATACCAGTAGTTCTCATACACTGGGACTTCACCATTTTCCTGCAGAAATTCTATTTCTGTATTGTCAGTACTATACTGATCCTAGAGCCAATAAAAACCTCACGCTACATCAGCTCAAGGTCTCTTTATGTCTTCCTCATCATAGGACTTTAACAAATGTATACCAAGTCCTCCTGTCTCGTGTCGTCAGCTCAAGGTCTCTTTATGTCTTCCTCATCATAGGACTTTAACAAATGTATACCAAGTTCTCCTGTCACGTGTCATCAACTCAAGGTCTCTTTATGTCTTCCTCATCATTTTCATTTCTCTCTCCAGTTCTCTTCTCCATGTGTTTTTTGGTCTACCTCATCTCCTGATGATTCTAGAACAAAGGCTGACTGACAGTGCTATCAACAGGTTTGCTCAGTGTGTGTCTTATCCACCTGCAGCGCCGTCTTCTTCTCATCTCTTGTTCCATCGGCACTAGTCTGATTCTTGTCATTGTTCCATATTGGTGGTCTTGTTGCATCATCTCAATCCTTCTATTTTACGCAAGCACCCATTTATGAAAGTCCATAGCTTTTTGGTTGTTTTTGTTGTTCTTCAAATTTCAGAGGACTGAATAGGACTGATGTTATATTACTTACTTACTTAGTCATTTCTCTTCTACCGTGAGGTGAAGAGGTTTGGAAGGGAGAGCACCATACTATCCTATTGGCTGTCTTCCTCCTGGCCTGGTTTAATTCGAGTCCTCTGTCCTTCAAAGATTGCCTAATGTTGTCCTCCCAGCTGACTCTTGGTCATCCTGGAGTTCTCGATCCCTGGCTCTTAACCTCCCATACCTGCCTGATTTGATATTTGAGTTGTATATTTTGATTTTTGTGAAATGGAACATCAATCAATCAATACCCGAGCATAGGCCTTCAACAAACACATGCCAAGTCTTCCTGTCCTGTGCCATCCGCTCAAGTTCTTTCCATGTTTTCCTCATCATTTTCACCTCTGTATCTAGTTCTCTTCTCCGTGTGTTTTTTGGTCTACCTCTCCTCTCTTTCCCTGTGGATTCCAGAAGAAGGACTGCCTTGTAATTCTATCAACAGGTTTCCTCAATGTGTGTCCTAACCATCACCAGCGTCTTCTTCTCAACTCTTGTTCCACTGGCACTTGTCTGGTTCTTGTCATCAATTCCACATTTGTGACTTTGTCATACCATTTCAGTCCTTCTATTCTACGCAAGCACCTGTTTATAAAAGTCTGTAGCTTTTTGGTTGTTGTTTTTTGTGGCTCTCTTGTCTCAGAGCCATACAATAGGACTGACTTGACATTTGAGTTGAAGACTCTTATTTTCAGAAATGGAACATAACTACCTATTATTTCTGAGATTTTGAGTTTACTGGCATGCAAGGACTGGTAACCCTAAGACTTGTTTGTATCTGATGGTCCCCAGAGTGATGTTTCCTTGTCAGGCTACCACAAGCATGTGCAGTCTGCCCTCGCCCCAGCCCCTCTTACGATGGCAGAGGAAGAACTTCAGTACATTAGGCAGACTGAGGTCAGTAGAGATGTTTTTCTTATGCTGCAATCATTAGTACATGCTATTTTGTCATCATCATCATCATCTTGTTTGTTGCTCCATATGGAGCATGGAGAGTCACCCCTTACAGGAAGACTTTACCAAGCATTGACATGTTCCTGTAGTGGTGGTTTCTTTAGCAATTTGTTTTATATGATGAGGCTGCCAGCCTCCATGCGCAACCTCATATTTGTCACCTTGTACAACATGCATGAGAGAGCAGTAGCTTTTCTTTGTCTGACCAGGGCCCCCATGGAGACTACACGGGGCACATGTTGTTTAGTGTTTAGTATATGTCAATAAATGAGGAGGCTGCTGTAAAACTGGTTGATGAATTTTTCCGCTCATCACCTGTGTTTTTTTCATCTGCTTGTATGGTTCTTTTTGTCTGTGTTTCTCATCCTCTTATGTGTTTGTAGTATTAGTCTTTGACCTGTCTATAATTCTTGTCCTTTGTTTGTAGCTGTGGCTGACGAAGGGTGAAACCTGAAACGCCCTGTGTTTCCTGTGTACCATTAATTTGTAAAACTGATTCCATACCATTTAATTTTTTAATTTATATATTTATTTAGTGTATCGAAAATTATCAGGTATTTGGCTTGTGATTTCACAAAAATACTCTATCTGAGCTGCTCTGCATCTATATTCAAACAAATATTTTAAACTTTATTTTAGGGGAAAATAATACTTGTAGTGTTGGCAACAATGTTGTTGCCGTCTACTTGTAGTAGGTTGGCAACAATGTTCAGAAGAAGTTCCCGCCGTCCGACAAGTGTTTGCCGTCTATATGTTTGATAATATTGTATGACTCCCATGGTAAAACAACTTTAGCGTCTCCTGTTGTCTTGTATCGAAAATACAATTTTGGAAAACGTATTTTGGTTTTCCATACCTTTGTTGAAAGTATGGTCTGTCACAATTTTGACAAATGAAGCCCAAACTAAAATTGCTTTGATTTACAGAGAACACTTTTAGTTACTCTAGATCACGGGTCTCCAATTTTTTGTTGTTGTTGCTCTAAATGAACTCTGGGCCACCACTACTTTTGGCAGGAAGCCTGGGCCCATGTATTTCAAATACTTTTACAGTGATCATTTATGTAGCAATTTGTTTTACATTATGAATTGCTAGCCTGATGCACAACCCTTGTAAAGTCTTATTTTACAGTGTGCTTGGTAGGCAGCAGTAGTCAAATCTTTGCTGCCAGTATTTGAATCTGTGATCCACCTTAGTGTGTCACTGAGGTTCAGTTAAATAGTCTGTACCATTTAGCTCCCCAAGGAGCATATGCCTTCAACAAACAGATATCCCAAGTCTGACTGCCACATGCCATCCTCTCAAGTAATTTCTTCTTCATATTTTTCATTTCTATCTCCAGTTCTCTTCTCCGTGTGTTTTTGGTCTACGTGTGACTCTCTTACACTGGGGATTCGAGAACAGTGACTGCCTTGTGATGCTATTAACAGGTTTCCTCAATGTGATATTGTTACTTTGGCACTTGTTTGGTTCTTGTCATCAGTTCCACATTGGTGACCTTTGTTGCACCTTTTCAGTCCTTCTTTTCTAAGCTAGCACCCATTTATGAATGTCTGTGTCTTTTCGGTTGTTGTTTTTAGTATTAATTGAGGTTAGTTTCTGTAAATTGTTTTTTTTTTCTAAATAGTTTAACTGATGGGAAAAAAATGAAATATTTCAACAGGATGCAAGCTAGTCTTTACAGAAAAATCCTCAGATATTGAAAATCTCAGAGTTAAACTGAAAATCGTTTTTCCTTATTAAGATTTCAGATTCAGTGAGAGTTTTAAAAATAACCTGTTAACTAAATAGAGTGCAGCTTGATATAACATGGGATCGCTTATATGCTGTCAAAGGTCGGACTTCAATTTAGCCGATGGCCCTCTTTTCACGTGCATCAAATTTGAACGATTCATGAGTTGGGCAATAAAATCACAAAACTTTAGTGTGAAGTCTTTATTTTTAACATCCATAATAAACAAGGTACATGATTACCATATCTTTTACTTATATTCACTCATTCACGTGTGATGATAGTTGTTTGTATTTACGTTAGACATCCTTTGGGTGGCTGATTTCTGTCAAACCTTGATAAATTAACATCAGAATAAGGAAATTTGATACAGCATGGGCTCACTCATAATGCTGTGCCATAGCATGAGCCCCACCAACCGCGTTATATCAAATGTACAGTGACAGTGTCAAGGTCATTCACTGACACAACAGAGACATTTTGTGACAGCATCAGAGACATTTAGGGACTTCCTGATTCAGTACGTAATTATTTTCAGCTCTGGAGGGAATTATTTTTAAGCCCCAAAAATTTACATATACATAATTTACTTTTACTGACAATGTGTGTCTATTCATGAGTTAAGTATAACATATTATATATCAAATTAAAGTACATTAGATGGACAATATGAATCTATATACTTTTCTAGCTAATTTTATGTTATGTTTATGTTATGACAGATAACATGTACATGGAAAAAAAGATAACTTGAAATTTTGAACAAAAATTCTCCACTTACCTAAGGCTTGTAACATAAATTTTTATCACTTTATAGTTTCACTGCTCTCTTTGTGCAGGTAATTCATTTAGAAACACAGAAAAAGTAAGAAAGTTGTGGTTGATCACACAGTTTGTTCACTGTTTACATATTAGTAACATATCCTGTGTGTTTTTTGCCATCATGGTGATACGACAAAACACTATTAAAAAAGAAGGTAAATGTGAAACATTCCCTTCAAACTCAAACAAAGGACGTTGAAGCTTGTTGAAATTTGCGCAGTTTTGTGTTCACCTCCGTTCGAGATAAATTCCGGTTAGTATAAAATATCAGAGTGGAAAGAAACAACGAAATAAATCATCGTCTTTAAAAAGACGTTACGTACGCAGCGGTCGGACAGAGGATCTTGTAAAAGACGTTACTTACAGAATCAGTTAAGAATGAGGTTAATAATTTTCAGTTGTGATGTGTTATAATTTGTTATAAAGTAACACAAAAATTCTCTATTTGAGCTGCTATGCATCTATATTCAAACTAATATTTTAAACTTTATTTTAAGGGAAAATACTACTTGTAGTGTTAGCAACATTCCTTAACAACCAGTCTTGGCAACAATGTTGTTGCCTTCTGTATGTTTGATAATATTGTAACCTACAACACAGTTTTGGATATGGTAATTTGGTTTTCCATACCTTTGGTAAAAGTATGGTCTGCCACAATTTTGACAAATGAAGCCCAAACTAAAGTTACTTTGATTTAAAAAAACACTTTTAGTTACTCTTGATCATGGGTCCCCAATCTTGTTTTTAGTCACGACCCCTCATTGGAATCCTAGATCCTTAATTGACTCACGAGGTGATTAAAGTATATCTCAAAGTTTAATCAATGTGCTGGGGTTTATTGACACCCTGGACCACTTTGGAGACCCCTGCTCGTGATGCACCATGTATCAATTAACAGCAAGCAGTTGCTCTGAAACAGTTGGGAATCAAAAACTAGTGAGAAACTGAGATGAATGGGAATAGATTATGTTTGTGGCAAAGTACTTTAGTCCCTCAGAATGCTGAAGAAGAATTCAGTTTATAGATATGAATGTACACACGTCATTTTATAGATATGATTTTACAAACTGCAAGCACACATTGCCTGTATGAATGTACACACTGCAAGTACATATTGCCTATATAAATGTACACACTGTAAGTACACATTGCCTATATAAATGTACACACTAAGTACACATTGCCTATATGAATGTATACACTGTAAGTACACATTGCCTATATAAATTTACACACTGCAAGTACATATTGCCTATATAAATGTACACACTGCAAGTACATATTGCCTATATAAATGTACACACTGCAAGTACATATTGCCTATATAAATGTACACACTGCAAGTACACATTGCCTATATAAATGTACACACTGCAAGTACACATTGCCTATATGAATGTACACACTGTAAGTACACATTGCCTATATGAATGTACACACTGCAAGTACACATTGCCCCATGTAGTTCCCGGGGGTCCCTAAAAAGAGACAAAGAATAGGACTACTACTACACCCTCAGGCAGTGTTGTACAAGGTGACCAATATGAGGTTGTGCATGTGGCTGGCCACAGAAACCACTGCTGGAGGAGGATGTGAATGTTTGGTGCTGGACTCATGCAGAGGAGGAGCTACAGTAATAGCTTCATGCAAGAGGAGCAGCTACAGTAATAGCTTCATGCAAGAGGAGCAGCTACAGTAATAGCTTCATGCAAGAGGAGCAGCTACAGTAATAGCTTCATGCAAGAGGAGCAGCCACAGTAATAGCTTCATGCAAGAGGAGCAGCTACAGTAATAGCTTCATGCAAGAGGAGCAGCTACAGTAATAGCTTCATGCAAGAGGAGCAGCTACAGTAATAGCTTCATGCAAGAGGAGCAGCTACAGTAATAGCTTCATGCAAGAGGAGCAGCTACAGTAATAGCTTCATGCAAGAGGAGCAGCTACAGTAATAGCTTCATGCAAGAGGAGCAGCTACAGTAATAGCTTCATGCAAGAGGAGCAGCTACAGTAATAGCTTCATGCTCAGTAAAGAGTGCTACGGAAAATGATGACAAAGTTCACATTGAGATCGGAACTATCACCACGCTGTGCTTACATTACATGTTTTGTTATTGTTGCCTGTCCTAGGTGAATGCTCACATCAATGTTGACACAAAGTCACAGACGATGCAGGGTGTTGCCTTTCCTCTCACACCCCATGCTGAACGTGCCTTGGTGTCTTTCAGAGATGGTGACATTAATTATGTTCAGTTGGTGAGTGCCGAATTTTTAATTTTAAAAAATTATTTTTAGAAATGTACACGAAGTGACACTTCAAAAGAATGAGAAAGAAACAGAATGGAAGAGTGGAGACATTATTATTTTTAAAATTATTTTTGAACGTCTTCTTCAAGTACCCTACCAATATGGCGTAGGTGATTGTGTCTCACCACAACTCCTGTTTCTAATACTTCTGTTGTTGACTTCTTTCCATGCCAATATTTTTTTAACATAGACATTAAATTAGGTTATTTTGATGTCGGTGTAACTCTTCCCTGTTTCATATTGTAACTGAGCCCCGTGTGGTTCATGAGGATATCTGAGGAGACAAAGGAAGAATAAGACTTCTCCTTTAGCAGAAGAGGTTGTAAGAGGTAACTAGTATGAGGTTGTGTGTACAGCTGGCAACCTCATCATGTAGTACACATTGCTACAAAAACCACCACAGCAGCAGCACACATGCTTGGTGCAGGCTTCCTATAAAGGGACCAGCTGCTGTGGTGGCTCTATGCTCCATAGGGAATGAAAGAAGAAATGAGTGAATGAATGCATCCTGTTCTATATACATACATACATATATGTAGACATGTGTTTATGTGATATACATACATGTCTGTTGACTTGCTTGTGTGGAGAATGAGAGACAAGGAAATGCATATTGTGAGAGTTCATACAGTGAAGCGAAGATAAATGTGACATAGTTTAAGAGAAAAGATTACATATGTATATTATATGCGAAGAGTAAAAATGAGAGGCTCCGAAGTATGAATATCTCCACAAATTTTAGAAATAAACTTGAAAAAACATTCATGAACTTCAAGAGTTAAATGTCATGAACAGGCAGGCTTCAGAACCAGCAGCTGCACAGAAGACCAGCTTTTCTGGTTGACGCAGAGAATTCTTGATGGCTTCCAGAATAAGAAACATACTGTGGCCATCTTCTTTGACCTCCAGCAGGCCTATGATCGTGAATGGAGAAAAGGTCTCCTGATGAAGATGATTGGCTTGGGAATACTGGATAAAATATTTTTTGATTGATCGAACAATCCAGACAAAGATAAACAATGGAATCTCATCTAAAGAAGTCTTAGAGGAAGGCTTACCACAAGGCTGTTCATTAAGCTGCACTCTATTTCTCATCTATATCAATGACTTAGCTGACCAGATCAAAGCCAAAAAAGCTCTTTACGCTGATGACCTGGCAATATGGCAGAGTCATGAGAATCTAGAAAGTGAAGCTCAAAGACTAAACGGAGACCTTAGAAAACTGCATGAGTACTGCCAAACATGGAAACTAAAGGTCAACTATACAAAGACTTTACACTATCTTTACCAAAAGCCATGAAGTAGCCAAGAAGAATATTAACCTGTGGCTAGACAAACACCAAGTGACAAAAGAAGAACATCCTACATATCTTGGAGTCACACTTGATCAGCAGCTCAACCTCAAGAACCATATTGAGAATACAAAGAACAAATTACTGAAGCAATTACAACTATTGAAGAGGCTTGCTGGAATTTCTTGGGGATCACAATGATACTCTGAAAGGCTTGTACCTTGGCTATGTCCGTTCTGTGATAGAATATAACAACTCACTGCTTACAACTTGCTCCAAAACAAACCTAGAGTCTCTCGACAGAGTGCAAAGCAATGCCCTTTGACTAATCAGTGGAGCTATGAGATCAACGCCAACTGAAATACACACAAATGTGGAACCCCCCAGTTTGCGGAGAGATAAAGCTGCTTTAGAAGTTTATGAAAGATGTATGAGAATTAACCAAAACCACCTTAACAGGCAGCTTGTAGAAAACTGAGTACACAAGCAAAGAATAAAGCACAAGTTAGTCTTACACCATGCCCATGAAATACAAGATAGATACCACCTCCCAGAAAGAAGACAAGATATACAGAAAGTAGTAAGGAATTTACCACCACATACCCACTTAAAAACACCAGAAGTACAGATGAAATTAGTAGATGGAACAACCAAACAGGCCGACCCAGTCAGTCTTATGAGTGCATCACAAAGAACCATTGATGCCTACCCTGAAGAATGGTTACATGTCTATACTGACGGATCTGCATTTAAGGCCACCATCAAAGCAGGTTACGGAGTTTACATATGTTATCCAGACGGATCCTTCGATGAGCTGTTTGATGCATGCGGGGAGTTTTGCTCCAACTATGAAGCTGAAATCATTGCACTGGAAACAGCTGTATACCATCTGAAGACTGTATTTGATGCCTTTCCCTCAAAGGCTCAAAATGTCATTTTTACTGACTCAATGTCTGCCCTACAAGCTCTGGAAGGCAGTGGACATTGTAGAACTGAATTAGCCAAACTAATCCTGGATGCTGATCAGCTTATCACTTCCTATGGCATCAGAATAGTTATGAAGTGGATCCCTGGCCACTCAAATACACCAAGTAATGACAGAGCAGACAGATTAGCAAAGAAAGGAACAAAACAAGAACAACCACGCACAGCAACAACTCTCCAAACAGCCAAAACACTCATACGAACAACAAACAAAGAAACTTGGCTGAACAGATGGGCTATGGGAAACACTGGAAGAGAGGTTTACAGACATATGGCTGGTCCTGATCCTAACGACAACATCAACCATCTTACAAGGAGGGATCAGAGCACCATTTTTCGATTCAGAACACAACATATACCACTCAACAGACACTTGAACAGAATCCGACCACAACACCCTCCAGGGTGCCAGCTATGTAACTACCCCCATGAAACTGTTGACCCCCACCTCTTTGAGTGCCCAGCACTCCATGATGTTAGAAAAATGCTTCTTCCTCCAAGGCCAGATAAGTGGAACACCCTGTACGGAGACACAAAACAACTTGCGAAAACACGCAGATATCACTACATGGCATTGGACCGAAGGGCGAGAGCCCAAGCGCCGCTGGATCAATAACAACAACAACAAGAGAAAAGATTACATATGTATATTTATATGCGAAGAGTAAAAATGAGAGGCTCCGAAGTATGAATGTCTCCACAAATTTTAGAAATAAACTTGAAAAAACGTTTTAGAATTTCAAGAGTTAAATGTAACAGTTCACAAATTTCAAGTCATATTTTACACAGGTCATACATTTGCATTACAATTTTTGTTGTTGTTGTTGTTTATTGTGTGTGTGTGTTTTTTTAAAATTTAATATTTAAAAAAAAATACTTTTTAATTTTTTAAGTTTTTGGGCAAACACTGTTTTCCAGATAGTGCTAACTCTGATGTCTTCTTACTTTGTGAATTAACATTATCAGAGTCTTGACCTTGCGAAAGAAGTAATAGACGTGGAAACAACACATAATGTCAGTGTTAACCAGCTAGTTTCAAACATCCCCACCGAAAATGCAAGATACCACCTCTTCAGATTCAGTCATACACATGAGGGAGATTCTATTGACAGCATAGGTGAGTCAGCTTCATGTTTAGTTTCAGTGCCCATGCATCTCCTTTTTTTTTGCTCTTTTTGCATCAGAGCACTTGCTTCTGTGGCAGTGGATGTGTGCACGCATCTGTGTGCTGGTTATCAGAACTTATGAATCCTGACTTACTCATATTTTTGCAACATGTCATGTCACAGTTTATATATCTAAGACTTATTTCTAAGAGTGTTCCATGCTGAATCTGTTTTTGCCTGTATTTCATGCTAGGTGCTAATCCCCTGCGTCAAAGCATGCTCCTACCATAGACTCCCTTCTTTTCAATACTTTAGGCTGGATATTTACATTTTTGCACTGTTGACCAATTCAAACAAAATATGTAACTGTTTTAATCTATCACAATGGAAAGCCCTCCATCCTAACCAAGCAGGATTTAGAAGAGGAAGACAGACTGTTGTCCAGGTAATCCAATTGGTGCAACAGATTGCTGATGCTTTCCAGGATAAAAATCATGTGGCCGCAGTTTTCATAGACCTCAAGCAGGCATTCGACCGAGTATGGAGAGATGGTCTATATTTCAAGATGCAGAAGATAGGCATAGAAGGAAGAATGTTTCGTTGGATAAAAGATTTCCTCACAAATAGAACCATCTTCACAACATTCAACGGAACAACATCAGGGAAAAGAACCATCCAAGAAGGCCTCCCACAAGGCTCGACCCTAAGCTGCACCCTCTTCCTCATATATATAAACGATCTGGCAGACTACCTTGAATTACCCAGTGCCCTGTTTGCTCATGACCTAGTCTTTTGGGCAGAAGGGAAGTCCCATTTGCAACTGCAAAAGAAACTAAACCTTGCACTGGTTGCTCTAACAACCTACTACAGCTTCTGGAAAATGGTGATCAACACAAGTAAGACAGTCTACACTATATTCACACTCAGCAACAAAACAGTAAGAAAAGAACTGGATTTAAAACTTGATGATACAAAGCTAGCTAAAGAGAACAATCCAACTTATCTAGGGATACAGCTAGATACCAGACTCACATACAAAACACATGTTGAGTCCCTAACTGCAAAGGCCTCTAGAAGGCTAAACCTCATAAAGCGATTGGCAGGCACTGATTGGGGAGCCAATCAGTGCACCCTACGACAACTGTACTTGGGATACGTGCGCTCAGTTATGGATTACTCTCTACCCCTGCAAGCCACTGCTAGCCCGACACTTAGACTGAAACTAGATCATCTGTTTTTGTATGTATACAAAACCAGGCACTCAGATTCATCTGTGGAGGCTTGGGAACTACCCCGACCAGCGCATGCGAGATTTCCGCCAAGGATGACCCCTGCAAAAATGTTATCAGTGACCACAACTCCAAGTACCAAATTAAAAAGACCTCCTTCACTAGAAGGTACCAAGAGCTTTCAGGGAAGCACTACATACCAGAGCCTAGACTGCCTACTCACGCTGTACCTGACCTACCACCTCACGTAGAACTAAAAAGACCAATAATACGTACAAACCTTCTTCAACCAGCAAATAAAAGCCTCATACCTACACTGCTGAAAACACTTGCCATGGAAACCATCTGTCAGTATGATGAAGACACTATCCATGCTTACACAGACGGATCAGCTTTCAAAGCAGTCATAAATGCTGGATATGGGGCCATAATCATCCCACCCAGTACAGAAGAACCCATCAAGCGCTGGTGTAATGGCTTCGGTGTTGTACTGGCGACCAGGTGTTCATGGTTCAAACCCGGGCGTTAGCGTTTGAAGAAATGTTTACGGCCGGAAATTTGACTGAATAGCCTGAACGGCTCCTGTGATAAACCCTCTGTGGATGGGAAGGAGCGAAGCTCCTGACCGGGTTGGAAGGAAAGTCCTCAGGTTCACAAGCCTCGCAATGACATGTCATTGGGCCAAAGGGCTGAAAGCCCAAGTGCCGCTGGTTAAGGAAAAAAAAAAAAAAGGCATCAAGGTCACCAAGAGCTGACGCTCAGTGACAGTGGATCAAAGTCAAGTCAATCTATCACACAACATGCTGAAATCACAAACTAGTGAATATATTCCCTTGTACCTCTTTCTTTCTACCATATCAACTACGATGTAGTAATGTACGAGGTGTGATCAAAAAGTATCCGGACTGGATTTATAAAAAAAAATAATACAAGAGATAAAGATTTGTAAGTTTATCGCCTTCAAAGCAGTCCCCTTCCGAAGCCACACACTTAGCCCAGTGCTGTTTCCACTGCTCAAAGAATGTTTTGAAGTCATCCTCTGAAATAGCGAACAGCTCCCTCGTCGCATTCTGTTGTATCTCCTCAACATCCTGAAATCTTTTTCCTTTCAAGTGGTATTTGATTTTTGGGAAGAGAAAAAAGTCGCAGGGAGCGAGATCTGGTGAATAGGGTGGTTGTCGGAATAGGGTGGTTGTCGGACCTGTGAAATGTAGTGCTTAGCAAGAAACTTCTGCACAAGTTGCAATGCATGGGGAGGCGCGTTGTCATGGTGGAGTTACCACTCTCATGCAATGCTGGCCTTTCACGACGAAATGCGTCCCTCAAACGCCACAAAACTTGACAGTAGTATTCCTTGTTGATGGAGCGTATTCATGATGCATAATTCCCTTATGATTGAAAAAAACAGTCAGCATTGTCTTGACATTGCTGTGGCTCTGTCGTGCTTTTTTGGGTCTGGGAGAGTTTGGGGTCTTCCACTGTGAAGACTGGGGCATAGTTTCGGGGTCATACCCATAAACCCACGATTCATCACCAGTTATGATTGTTTTTATAAAGTTTTTGCATGTTTCGCCCAGTTTTTGACAAAATCTGATGCAAATTCGCTGATCAATTTTTTTTGCCATGACAAATGCGACGAACACGATTCACACACGTAAGAACAAAGTATGCTACCATTCCGGATACTTTTTTATCACACCTCATAATTTTTTATTTTCACTTGACTCCGTATTTGTTATAGTGTTTGTCATGTTTACTTTTTTCTGATCAATTGTAGCATGGCCTAAATTTAGCTCTTGATGGCAAGTTAATGCATCTTTACACCACTTATCTTGTATACTGATGCAGCACACAAATTAGAATCTTCAACTCTAATGTGTAGCTCTGAAACATGGAATATCAGCAAAAACAGCAGTCAGCAAGTTACAGCCTTACTTAAAGTGATGTTTGCTTAGTATATAAGGATTGAAAAGGATGACTAATGTAGAACTGATGATAAAAACCAGACAAGTGCCAGTAGGACAACAGATGAGAAGAAGACGGTGGTTTTGAAAAGGACAAACATTAAGGAAAATCCATTATAAAGCAGTCTTTGTTTTAGAATTCTCAGGGCAAGAGAAAAATGGGAAGAATCAACTGACATGGAGAAGGGACTTGAAGGTAGTCATGAAGAGGGTAAAGAAGACATGAAAAAACCATAAACGGATGGCACAGGATAGGAAGGTTGGGCATGAATTTGAAGGCCTATCCTGGACAGGGAGCTGATGAGTATTGAGGATGATAATGATGATAATATAAGAAACATTTGTCTCCAGTATCTATTTACTCATATTGTTTAATATTGCTTATTATCATCATCACCTTTCAACTCCCCAAGGAGCATAAACCTTCAACAAACGTCTGCCAAGTCTGCCTGTCCCGTGCCGTCTGCTCAGAGTTTGTCCATGTCTTCGTCTTCCCCTTTTGTGTGTGTCTCCAGTTCTCTTCTCCATGTGTTCTGTGGTCTCTCTCTACCTCTCTTACCCTGGGGATTCCAGAACAAGGACTGCCTTGTAATGCTATCAACAAGTTTCCTCATTGTGAGCCCTATCCATCTCCAGAATCTTCTTCTCATCTTTTCTTCCTGGCCTGTGTCTGTTTCTTGTCATCAGTTCCACATGATTGACCTTGTCATACCATTTCAATTATTCTATCGTATGCAAGCACCCATTTATGAAAGTCTGTAGTGTTGTTATTGTTGTTATTGTTGTTCTCCATGTTTCACGGCCATACAATAGCACTGACTTGACATTTGTGTTGGACCTGATTTCTTATGATCTCCATACATTTCCCAATGCAGTGAAAGCCAGCCTTTTGTATTCTTATTTGATATCAATGTCTGTCCCTTCATCTGTTTCTACATTGCTGCCAAGGTAATATATATGATTCTACATCTTGCAGTGATGTTTAATACTGGCTTTGTATAAATATTTATTTCAGTGTTCATTTATTCCATGCCTGGGTACAAATGTTCCATCAAAGAGAGAATGTTGTATTCTAGTTGCAAGTCACCACTGATTGATCAGTTGACAGCGTTGGGCATCCAGGTTGAGAAAAAGGTACTTGACATCTGTTATGATAGGAAACTCTATATAAAGCATTACAACAGGAGGTAGTCTGATCATCAGAAGTACTTTTTTTTGTAGCATAAGCAGTTTTGTTTTTTTATGGCTGCACTGGTTAGGTTTTGTTAAGTTTCCATACTTGGTTTGACCTTCTTGCATGTTGCATTTTTGCCCAACTCTGTTAAGAATTCTTAATCAACTTTCCATTCATTTAATTTGGTTTTTTTTTTTTTTGTTCTTGTGATGCTTCTTTCCATGCACGTCCTTTCTATTTTTCTGTCAGATTTTTAAAATTATCTCTCTTCTTCATACATGCCACACCTCAGACATGAAAAACCTGTACAAAAAATCCAAAAACCCTGTACAAAGACACGCAAAACCTGTACAAAGACTGAAAAACGTAACAAAAGAGTTAATTCATGTAAAAATATATTCAATTAGATGGTTCTGCACCATCATAGTGACATGCGCCCTTTGCCTTTTTAAGCATGTCTTCACTTGCTTTAAAACCTAAACAACAGGAGTTAGAATTTATTTTGCATTGTAGAAATGCTGTAACTGTATCATCATTTAGTCTATTTCTGCACACAAAAAAATTAATACAATTTATGGTGGAAATGAAGAACAGTTTGGTGTCTGTTCTATAGTGCCTAATAAAAGTATAGGTCTAAAGAGACCAGTAATAAGCGTTTTGGGTTAGGTTTACTAATCTTAAATCATATATATATATATATATATATATATATATATATATATATATATATATATATATATATATATATATATTTTTTTTTTTTTTAAAGCTAGCAATGAAAATATAAACTGGCGCAACTAATCTCTATCAAACTTCAATAATTGGAATAGCCGTTAGGCCTATAGCCCAACTGGTAGCTTTAAATAGACCTACCCATACGACTTTTAAAGTCAATCAAACATTGATAGTGTGGTGAAGTGGGATGTTATAAATATTTATAGGGGACTTAGTGTACTGACTGAGATCAGCTGTGAAGGTATCTATATCTATTAAGAGTAGTGTATTATAGATAACCTTACTTGCTACCACATATCTCTATATCTCAGTCAGAATTATTCTGGAATAGTGTGATGCTACGTTATGTGTCTAGGGTATGAGTATGGTGAAGTGTAAGTCACAACAACAGACAGATAAACAATTTAATTTAATCCACTACTCTTAACAACACTGTGACACTCACATACATATAACACTCTATGAGAATATCTTAAAGAAGTCACTCGTAACTTTTCAATTAACAATATGTATTCATTACTGTCATAAATGTGTATGTGTCCTGATTCAAATACAAAGGAACCAGGAATCACAATCAATGTTAATTACAAGTTATGTACAGAATGTATTAATATGAATCTGGGAGTGACATATATTATTAAAAATATCCTATGTGTGTCAGTTGTGTAATAGTAGTATGAGGTAATACTGGTTTTGTTTTGTTCAAGCTCTGTTGGTAGTTGTCATCATGACTTCAATAGTTTGTCTTAAGGAAATTAGTATTGGAGATGTTCTCAGTTCCTGATATGAAGACAATTAATTTCCCCTCTTAATATTATTTTTACAAAGTCATTTCAAGATGAGGGGACATAATGTTGAGCTCAGCTGGCCAAGTTAGCTTATCTGGCGTGATGGCGGCAGGAAAGGACTCCTCTGCTCGAATTCTCCTCTGGGCTCAGGAGACACCTCACTGATAGCTAAAAAGACCAAGGAGTATGCTGTCCGACTCTGGATTCAGCAAAGCTCTGACCAGGTGCTGCTCAGTACCATCAAGACCACGGTCCCTGAAATCAAGAAGGATGTACCTTCTACTTCATAACTAACTTAAACTCTTTTGTTACACTGATCACAATACAGCACAAACATTGAGTTCAGAGCGTTAGGCCAACTATCAGCTTCATTCTGAAGTACTTTATACCAGCATTAACCTCCTTAATGGTTACTACGCCTCTGCAATTCCAGCATTATTTCTTTCTAGTCAATCATCTAGGTGTCAGTGTACTATTTGGCCATTCCATGCCGTTTTACTTCCCTCCGACACCCTCTGTTCAGGCTGGAGCATTATAGGCTTTATCTCTTGTTTGCCACTGAACTACACATATATATACAGGCATAAATTAACAATTTACATTCAATTTTCATTAAAAGATACTGAATGGTTCAAGCTTACCACAATTTCATGGAAATAAACACAGATACGTTGATTAGCAATGAATTCTGGCACAATTACTGGCACAAATTTCCATCTGCTTATGTTCCAGGCTTTTATTTTAGCAAAATTGTGAGCTGGCTTCAACGCACTGATGCTTTATCAAGCTTATTTAAACAAGTGGTTTCGAACTAACGCTCCCAAGTGTGTATATCAGCGAGTCTGACCAATGAGCCCCGTTTCGACAAGTGTTTGAAAAAATGTTACCTTTCCCCGTTTCCCCTAACAACGAAAGATAGTATTTATAGTCCGACCAATCGTGGTTAGGCTTTCATTTGTTGCGCTCCAATCAATTTGGAGTTTACATGGTAGGCTATTTCTGTAACGTAAATTTTTTTCAAACACGTTATAAAAAAAATCTTATGAGCAGAAATGATTTTATGCTGTCAGGCACCCCCAATATTTTATTCTGGGTATAATTTATTAATTCCTGGACTATTTGCGTAATGTTTTACATATTCTTTGTCAGCAAGCCCTAAGGAACCCAAAAATACAAATTTAAAGGAGCTACGTGGCTGCGTTCAAAATATGCAATTTCTTCTACCTCCTGTTTCGAAGATGTGCTGTCTGGGTACTGTTATGTTTTCAACCGTAAACCCATCTAATGTTGTCTTTCCTAATAAGAGTTTTTTATGATTTATAAACCTAACTCTGGGAAAGGGTAGTGTATTTTATCACTGTCCGTCTGAAAAACAATTAGTGCATGTAGACTTACACGCGTGATGGCAGCATTTGTGTATCGCGCGACGCATGTTGCATGCGTTCCTGATTTTCAGCCCTCCCCTCTCTCTTTATCCTTTTGTCCATCTGTTCGTTCGTTTTGGTAACGCAGTGTAGAAAAAGACATGAATGGAATTTAAAATTTTAGGTCAACTTGCATATTTCAAGGTTTTTCTTAGAAAGGCAGCACATTTTATTGTGTGTTTGGGAAACGCGTGTATGTTGCAGAAGGCCTATATTTAACGTGGAAACGTTACAATTTGCAGACGAAGCATAAAACAAAGGGGATTTCGAGTACTGTCATTGTGACAGTACTGTTCTTTACCATTCTTCTTCCTTTATTTATTATATGTATTTATTAGGCTTTATATTTACTTGATAATTTATATATGTGGATTAGAATATTCCACGACAGATAGTAGGCCTAATTAATTATTTAATAAAGATACGCCTAGCCTAAATCATTAGTTGACCGTAATGATGATCACCCAAGGCAAAATCGCATTGTTTTTTAAAGAAACGAAATTAAAACTAAGATGAGAAGTAAGCCTAACTCCAAATAGGCTAAACGTTTCTCTGATCGGGTTAAGATGCAAATTAGCCTTGCTTTTGTGTGTGTGTTTTTTTTTCCTTCAGTTTCATAATTTGATAATATCGGACACCGAACGCTTCGAATGTATTTTCGTACCATTTAGATTTAAGGTTAGTGTTACTAGCCTAAATGGTACGAAAATACATGCAGATCGTTCGGCGACCGTCATTCCGATATTACCCATTATTTGTATTGTATTATTATTCAAATTTACATTTCTTACGCACTTTCTACAAGTTTTAGTGAAATCAAATAATATGAAGTGGTATCCGCCTTTTTTTTAAGCAGCCGTAAATAATAAATTAGGCTATGCTAAATCTTACGGAAAAAAAAGCATAGCCTAGGCCTAAGTTATCTGACAGTTAAATCTTCTTCTTCTTCTTCTTCTTCTTCGTTCGTCCTGAAAAGGACGGTGGTTGCGTTGTGTCTGTTTGCGCCTAAGCTGTGATATCTGCACCTTTCGGTCGACACATCCGACTTCTGCACGGCATTTTTTAAGGACCGGGTTTGCCTTCCCATTTCGATCCATGCTCGCTCAGCCAGCCTGCACTGCTGCAGACTGTTTCCAGGACCACCACGTGGAGGTGGAGCACGGTCTTGACCAGCTCTGGTTCGCTGGTCCTGACGCAGGCAGTCAAGCTATGAGTCGCTGACTGCATTCACTATTGCTGCATCTTGGGGTCCCACAGTTAAATCTAACTTCATCTAAACAATGTTATTGTAATACTTTTTTAAAAAAATGAATTACTTACCAATACTAAACTGGAAATTAATCCTAAACAATAGGCTCGACTCAGTGCTGCGTAATCGTTCAAATAATCAGTAACCTCGCGCTAGCTTTAGCGAAAAATTGTGAATGAACACGCCACGCACATCCCGCGGCAATTGAAAAATAGGCAGCTTGATTTTCATTGGTTATTATTTTTTTTTTTTAATCCACTTGGCTTAAAATCTCGCCGAATCTCATGACACAAATTACGGAAAATTGTGTAGTGGCACAAAACGGTCGATTTATATGTATATTTAATAATTAGGCGAAAAAACCCGTACAGACTGTATGTACGGGCCGTACACATCTGAAAACGCAAAAACCCCGTACAGATTATGGGTAAACCATAGCGTGTGGCATGTATGCTTCTTCTTTTATTTTTCTTTTTTTTAAAATAACTTTGTTCAAGTTGTGTCTTTTCTTCATTCTCTACAGTTTTTTTTTTTTTTTTTTTTTTTTTTAAATCGCTTTCCATTTTTATTTCTTGATCGTCTCTTACCAGTTTGTTTTATCTTGGTAATTTCTCACCAGTTCTCTCATTTATTGATCATTTTGAAACAGTTCTGTCTGTTCTTGATCATATCTATGTCTTTCTTGATCATATCTGCCCATTACTTCTTTCTTGATCATCTCTTACCAATTTTGTCCTGTCTTGATAATATCTGCACACTACTTCTTTCTTAATCATATCTACCCATTACACCTTTTTTTGAGAATTTGTGCCTACTTCTTTCTTGATCATCTCTGTCTATTTTCATCTTTTCTAATCATCTTTTCACAGTTTTATCTTTTCTGAATCATCTCTTTTGTAAGTTTCCTCAGTTCTTGATTATCTCTGTCCATTTCTGTGTTTCTGATATCTCTTGCCAGGTCTGTCTTTTCTTGCTTATCTCTGTCCATTTCTGTGTTTCTGATATCTCTTGCCAGGTCTATCTTTTCTTGCTTATCTCTGTCCATTTCTGTGTTTCTGATATCTCTTGCCAGGTCTGACTTTTCTTGATTATCTCTGTCCATTTCTGTTATATCCTTTGTAGGTTTCCTCAGTTCTTGATTATCTCTGTCCACTTCTGTTTCTGATATCTCTTGCCAGGTCTATCTTTTCTTGCTTATCTCTGTTCATTTCTGTGTTTCTGATATCTCTTGCCAGATCTGTCTTTTCTTGCTTATCTCTGTTCATTTCTGTGTTTCTGATATCTCTTGCAGGGTCTGTCTTTTCTTGATTATCTCTCTTCATTTCTGTGTTTCTGATATCTCTTGCCAGGTCTGTCTTTTCTTGCTTATCTCTGTTCATTTCTGTGTTTCTGATATCTCTTGCAGGGTCTGTCTATTCTTGATTGTCTCTGTCCATTTCTGTGTTTCTGATATCACTTGCCAGATCTGTCTTTTCTTGACTATCTCTGTCCATTTCTGTGTTTCTGATATCTCTTTCAGGGTCTGTCTTTTCTTGATTATCTCTGTCCATTTCTGTTATTTCCTTTGTAAGTTTCCTCAGTTCTTGATACTCTCTCTCTCTCTCTCTATTTCTGTATTTTCTTATCTTTTTAACAATTCTGAGCTTTCTTAATCATCTCTCCTTCTCTCTGTTATCATCTCTTGACAGTTCTCTCTTTTCTTGATCATCTCTGTGTTCTTTATCATCTCTTAGATGCTAGGAAAGAAAAGAGAAATAATGAATGAAATAAAAGTTAGATGAAATATTTTGGTTGTATAAAAATGGCAAATGAGTGAATTAAGAACTTTAAATTATATTTTTAAAAGTTGTTTATTCCAGGTGATATTTCCTGTGTGTGTTTTTTGTTTGTTTTAACAGTGTAGTATATGAAAGTATGTGCCTTAAAGTTACTTATCTTTTGTAATGATTTCTTTTATCTATCTTTATAAGGATTTATTTTATCTGTCTGATATAACTAATGCGTATCTTTTATAAGGATTTCATTTTTCTATTTTTAATAAGGATTTCTGTTCTCTATCTTTTAATCTTTTATGATGATTTCTTTTATCATCCAGATTGAGGTTGATGACCCCAACGAGGTAACTGAGGCATTTATCTATGAAGAGATTCATCCAAAGAAAAATATTGTCCGTAAAGCCTTTGATAGACCACAAGGTCCTGCTGGAAGGGGTCCGAAACGAATGACAAGGCCCCAAGAATAACAGTTATTCTCATAGTTAAAGATGTTGATTTTTTTTAGCTTGTAAATTCTGGATGTTTTTAGATGTATAATAAATTGCTGGGGTTAGGTTATTTTGAAAAATATATATATATATATATACATATACAGATTTAAGAATTTGGTGATAGTTTGTTCGAGGCGTTGGTACTGTCAGGTTGGTAAGTAGGCAAATGTTGCAGTAGAATATCTAAGAGTTTGGTTTCTTATATTTGGATCATTGTATTTATAAGTAGCAGTAGCTGAAAATTAACATATAAAAGTCATTGTCACAACCCTCTCCCACTCTGATTCGCTAGAAAAGTATATAGATCTTGGCTGTTTGTAACCTAGGGTTGCCTAATGTCAATACTGTTGTAACTGAGAAGGCACAACTCAAATGAATAAGAAATAGCACACCGACTGTGATTACAGCCTCCAAAATAAATTATGTTCGGGTACCTTGGGCAGTAACATAAGCAAGTGAAAAAACACATCTACAATGGGAAGACAATCCACTAACTCAGTATCAGAATACTTCTACAGAGGCACTACTAGATGTTTAGGAACAATACCACTTCTCAACAGAACAGCTTATTCACTAACCAAAAAGTACCAAAATCTTATCAGTCTTTCCTAAAGTCTAAACAGCATCTACTCATATACCAACTTTTACGCCCAGAGAGATCACACATCCTGACATCACAATAAGGTAGGTAAAGGATCCCGTTTACACGCCCATGGAGGCTTATTGGGAATATGGTGTTAGGCCCATATTTTCTTGACCATCGGCACACTAGGGGTGATGTGGTCAGCATCACGCCGGCCGCCTTAACCTTCCCAGAGTTGCTCTGGTACCCAATTGAGGCTGGGTTGACCCAGGAGCCGTTTG
Organism: Oreohelix idahoensis; assembly: GCA_024509875.1. Taxonomy (NCBI): domain Eukaryota; kingdom Metazoa; phylum Mollusca; class Gastropoda; order Stylommatophora; family Oreohelicidae; genus Oreohelix; species Oreohelix idahoensis. The sequence continues at coordinate 52,981 of JAMPIV010009020.1, forward strand.
CGGCCTAAAAACATCCCACCTAAACTGGGGGTCGAACCATGGACCACTGAGCTAGGAAGCCAGTGCACTAACCACTATGCTACCGCGACATCACAATAGCCAGCAAACAACTGCCGAAAAACTATGTCAAACCAAAAAGACCAACTTGCCCTTTCAACTTCCTGCTCTCAACAAACGAACCCATTCACATTGCACAATCCTCCTTTACAGTATAATCACCCTCTGACATCACACTTAACTGCTAACAGGTGTTCACTCAACATAAACACAGACTTGCTGAGTACTCATGAATGTTCATATAACAGCTGTAGAAACATTTTATAGCTTCACTCAGTGTTCAGCCAATCCCCAATCAAACAACACAGTCTAGCCCTCTATGAAGCACAAGTCCCTAACAACCATACTGTTAATTCTGATCTACATAAATGTTCTTTGACAGCTATCATTAGAGTTTTTAAAGTTATAAATGTGTTGATTCAAGGAAAAAATTGTTTGTACCAAGTGCTGCCATTCTGTGAATGAATTAAAAATATATATCTCAGCCTTCTTGTGGGTAATAAACACTCCTTATCGAACATGCACGTATCATAACCCTCTTGTGGGTAATAAACACTCCTTATCGAACATGCACGTATCGTAACCCTCTTGTGGGTAATAAACACTCCTTATCAAAACATGCACATATCGTAATGTCCCTCTTACATGTGATAAATACTCCTGTGTTACCACTCAGTGTCATAACTAGTTGAGTGAATGTAGGGTAATGGAGAGACACAACCATTTTAAAAAACATATATTAAAAACAAACTGGCCTCCAGCCCAAGAGGATGTCAGTAATGACGATAGATGGAAAGTGGGGAAGTGAATTTTTAAGAATAAAGATAAGAATTCTGAAGAAAGTTTATCAGGGATACAAAGAAATGAACAGGGGTAGTCTTTAGCACAGAACCTTTCAGTTTTGAAATATTAATAAGAAATATATTTTATATAGAAGTTAGATGGGTTGTTGTAGTTTTAACCAGTAAGTGTACGTTGTTAAATGCAACTGAGTCTAGAGGGTGATTGAAATATTACTTCCTGTTTTTAAATTATTTCTTCACTCCTGTCAAACAAATTTTTGTGAAGGAAACATACAAATAAAGACAACTGCTATTTTATTACATGAAATGATGTGTCACATTAGCATTACAACTTAGCATGAGATCCTGTTTGTTCAGCACATGATGTCATAGCGGGCAGCACTTTTTGCTGTCTCTTGTTATGTCAGTGTATTGACCATTTTATTTTATTTTATTTCTGGGATTAAAAAAAATTAACAAAATTATTGTTCAAAAACGTATTTATCAAATCACAGTTATCTCTAGGAATTAAATTAAATTTAAAAAAATTAATACAACTTAATTATCAGATGACAACAATTGCTCCTTGTTGTGGCATATGTTACATGTGTATCTAACAGATACAAGTGAGGATATTAATATTTAAAAATAGTGAGTAAGTATTCGATCACCCCGCAGTGTTTGTCTTCTGTTTAATAACCTCATATAAGTTGCCTATTACAGCATGCTTCAGGAGCAGTAGTCGTAAAAATACGTCTCTTCAGATACCCGAGGGAACTAAACGGGGGTTTTGTACTATAATTTAATACTTTAACAGTAAAATTGATACTAAGACACATATCAAAGACTAAAAGTTTTGTATGTTTATATTACATATAGATAAGAACATACAAGAGATATCAGATATCATCTATACTTGTGTATGTGTAAAATTACATACCAGAGCATCGTAACATTTTATTTAATATTTATGTTCCATATGGAGCCACCTTTGCAGACGGTCCCCTTGCAGGACGTCTGCATCAAAACATTCATGTGCTATACCAGTGATGGTTTCTGTAGCAGTGATAAAGTTGTCAACCTCAGGCACAATCCCATCATACAACGTGCCTGAGGAGCAGAAGTCCTTTTTTATTTTGGTCTTCTCAGAGACCTTCAGGGCAGTTGACTGCAAGCACCTAAGTAAATTTGTTTTTGGGAGTTATTCTGTCCATTGCTGTGTTTCTGATATCTCGTGCCAGGTATGTCATTTCGTTGAATGAATTTGTAGCCACCTAAGCTGAGGCATTTTTGATTCTCCTCCCTTTGGTATATTGAGCCGTCAGTAACACCCTGATTCAAGACTCATTGTGCTTCTTCAGGTGACCTTCCTAATTCATACTAAGGTCTTAGAAGTAGCATTTGTATGTCAAAAATATTGTAGTATTGTACAAACCTGAACATTTTTGGAGTATGTCATATTCATTTTTTTTTGTTTTTTTTGTTAAAAACATTTGGAGATGTTGGGTGCATATTTCAGTTATTTATTTCCAACAAGATTTGTGATACCTGTTCCATATGATACAAACTGTTTCTTTTACATTTATTTGTTTATTTTGTACATCAGTGATATGGCACAATAATCCAGCGCTAGCAACAATCTTGAAAATGATTTAGCTGTAAAGAGAAACTATTTAAGGATATAAAGAAGATGAAAAATGCACATAGAGGACAAAGGGCATGAGAGCCAAACAGTAAAAATGATAGAGACCACCACTAGCCCTCTCACGTTAGTATGTAAAAGTGCAATGTCTCCCGGATTAAAGGCGCTTTTCAGCATTCTCAGCGAAAATTCACGAGCTATCTTACAAAAAATATCTTACAAAACTTCACGAGCTATCTTTCAAAAATTTTACGAGCTATCTTACAAAAATTCACGAGCTATCTTACAAAATTTCACAAGCTATCTCACAAACATTCACTTGATCATGAACTGCATGAGATAGGGATTCGATCTGTTCTTTGAAGTGAAGTTAGTTCAGGTCCGTCTCCCAGAATCCGAACACCCGAAAATTAAAATATTCTGAAAAACAACAGTCTTTTTTTGGCCGATTTCCAAACACATTTTGGGGCGACTTTTGGGCTACTTGGGTGATTTTTTTTAAAACCAAAAAAAATCTGATTTCTTAAACCCGGCTGTCCCTGAGCATTTCAGATTCTGGGATACAGACGTGTATTTGGTAAAACATCATTGAATTTTTCCAGCACTCTGTTTATGAAGTTACAACAAACAGATCATCAAGCAGATATATATATGCTACACTTATTCTAATTTCCTAAAATTATGAAAACAGATATATTATCTGAGTAGACCTTTTCAGCGCTGAGTGTTTCTAAAGTAGATTCCGCCAGCTCCTGGGTTATAGTATAACCTCAGGAAACAGCCAGCTATTACAGCCAGAAATTCTCTTGACTACAACCCACAGGGGAAGGTCATAAAGGGGGGGAAGGCCAAAGAGATCTGAAGAAAGTAAGAAGTGCAGTCCTTGTTCCATGAGGAACAAACAAGATGCACAATAGAAACATGTTGAGTCCTACAGATGTTGGCCACAGATCACACCTTCCTGTGACATAATTACACATCTATATCCGAAATATTCTAAAAATCTTAAGTTTCTTGGGGCTACTCTGCGATCAACACTTTGGGATATTTCTGACTACTTTGGGTTATTTTCGAACATATTTTGGGTGATATGGGCTACTTTTTAAAGGCAGTTTTGGCGACATCTGAAAACTAAAAGAATCCCAGTTTCACAAACAAAGCTGACCCCCCAAGGATTTCAGATAAAAAGGCGCAGACCTATTTTATAATTACTATTACCAGCCCAGCCATATTACCTGAAGTTACTGAGCATGCCTCGCTGGACACATTGGATGAGAGTTATCATGAATAAATACATTCTATAGAAGTCCATCTGACAGAACGCCCTCTCTTGTTTCTGAGGGTCTTTGAAGAGACAAAGAAAGATTTTTGTATGGTGTATGAGGTGATGATCTCTCAGAAGGGTGTATGAGGTTATGATCTGTCAGAAGAGTGTATGAGGTGATGATCTGTCAGAAGGGTGTATGAGGTGATGATCTGTCAGAAGGGTGTATGAGGTGATGATCTGTCAGAAGGGTGTATGAGGTGATGATCTGTCAGAAGGGTGTATGAGGTGATGATCTGTCAGAAGGGTGTATGAGGTGATGATCTGCCAGAAGGGTGTATGAGGTGATGATCTGTCAGAAGGGTGTATGAGGTGATGATCTGTCAGAAGGGTGTATGAGGTGATGATCTGCCAGAAGGGTGTATGAGGTGATGAATATGAGGTTTCACATGCAGCTGGCAACCTCATTATGTTAAACAGGTTGCTGCAGAAAACAGGGCTACAGTAGCTTATGAATGCTTTGGTGCAGGCTCCTGCATGAGGCTAGTTGCAGTGATGACATCATGCTCCATGCGGAACAGAAAGGGAAGTGATGATCTGTCAGAAGGGTGTGTGAGGTGATGATCTGTCAGAAGGGTGTGTGAGGAAGAATAAAATTATAAATACACAGTGTCCAAGAATTATTCACCAGAGTATCTTCTCCTTTGTTCACCGTCAGACGTCAACTTGAAAATGTTCAAAAAAAAGCAGTGGTCAGTCTGAGGCTGTTCACATCTCTGTAGAGATTTTCTAGAAATGGTACTGGTGATGGCCACGTCTGCTTCTCTATTCCTCATATGTTAAGTGCCTGTAAAGTAGATGATCAGCAGTCATTATATCAGTGCCACAGTTACACTCATCAGATGTTCCTATCTTTAACTTGTTGAATAGATGGTATCTCAATCTGTTGTGACCTGTGCAAAGTCTGAAGATAACCACTTGTTCACTTCTGCTGAGCTGGTAATGCGCATCATTTTTATTGTGGGCTAGATGTTCTGCTTCCCACTTGCTCCTGTATCTGCGCTTGATAAAACTCTTGGCCTCTTCATAAGGTATGCTTGTGTCGGGTAGAGGTAGCTTTCCCCCCCTTCCTTTGCCAATCTGTCAGCCTCTTCATATCCGGGTATGTTGTAGTGAGAAGGGATCATTCACTGGAGTATGAAGCTCAATAACCTTGAGCAGATACTCGTGTTACAAATAAATTACACTGCATTAACCCAAGAAATGTTAATTGGCAGAGTCGTTGAAATTCACATTCAAAATGAGAAGCTCAGGATACAGTTTTTCTGTATGTCTCCACGTAGGCATCCTTTGCAACACACAGTGTCCAGATAATTCGCACATTGCCTCTACTGATCGGTCACCATCTTGACTGCGCAATGCGTGACTGGTGTAAAAATTTCCATCCTGCAGAAAAAACAATTATGAGTTGCCAAGTGCATTACCGATAATCGTTTTGATATCTGCCTCAAGGTTCCATTTGTAATCCAGTAAATAATTTTTTGGACACCCTGTATTTAAGATTTTACTGATCGTTAAAAAACGATGTACTTGACATTTGGGGCCTTATTGATTGGTCCTGAAACATGTACCTTTAGGATGTTCAATTTTTCCTGTGCTTTACATAATTTATGTAACCTAGTATGTGAGGCATAGTCAAAATGCAGATATGATAGAATATTCCATTTTGTATACAACAGGCTATGGGATCAGTTTTACCTGTATGTTCTTTACACCTTCAGTATGCAGTTTTTACTTATGTGTCATCATTGTCACTGAGTGTCCGATTGGCTGAGTGGTTAGATTGCTTTCCTCTCGCTGTACGGTTACCAGGTTCCAGGGTCAAAACCAGGTAGGACCATGCTGCAGTCTGCCTAGTGTAAATGGGTACCTGACTCTACTCTTGAGTTAGGGAAGGCAGAGGTGGCAAGGACAGTAACTGGTCACCCCACTTCATAAAGCTGGACCTGGTATGGTGAAGTCTTTAACATATCATTCCCCTACAGCAGTATTTACTATGGGACTAAGTTTTGTTTTTTCATCATCATCACCTTTTAGCTCCTCAAGTAGCATAAGCCTTCAACTAACAAACAAATGCCAAAGTCCTGTTACATGTCATCAGGTCACGGTCTACATATGCCAAGTCCTGTTACATGTCATCAGGTCACGGTCTACATATGCCAAGTCCTGTTACATGTCAGGTCAAGGTCTACATATGCCAAGTCCTGTTACATGTCATCAGGTCATGGTCTACATATGCCAAGTCCTGTTACATGTCATCAGGTCACGGTCTACATATGCCAAGTCCTGTTAATGTCATCAGGTCATGGTCTACATATGCCAAGTCCTGTTACATGTCATCAGGTCAAGGTCTACATATGCCAAGTCCTGTTAATGTCATCAGGTCATGGTCTTTCCATGTCTTGCTCATCATTTACATTTCTGTCTCCAGTTCTTGTCTCCATGTGTTTCTTCTGTCTACTTGTGTTTCTTCTGTCTACCTGTGTTTCTTCTGTCTACCTGTGCTTCCCTTACCCTGGGGATTCCAGAACAAGGACTGGCTCAAAATGTTATCCACTGGCTTCCTCTGTATGTGTCCTGTCCATGTCCAGCATCTTCTTCTCATCTCTGGAAAATAAAGTTTGTTCGTTCTTGTTCCGCTGGCACTTGTCTGAAATATGTTTATTTATTACATATACAACCCCTGTAATGGCAGGTATATTGCACGAGTTCAGCTTTCATATTTCCAGCCATGTAATATCACTTTTTGCTTACTTAGTAACTGCAGACTATTACTATTTAGAAAAAGAAAAACCATAGTTCTCTGCAGCTTAATCTCCCTCCACATTTTATTGGTTTATTTTCCATCAAATATTACACCACAGTTGGCTCTTGAACAAAGAATATGTTCTTCCACTGTGACAGTTGGCTCTTGAACAAAGAATATGTTCTTCCACTGTGACAGTTGGCTCTTGAACAAAGAATATGTTCTTCCACTGTGACAGTTGGCTCTTGAACAAAGAATATGTTCTTCCACTGTGACAGTTGGCTCTTGAACAAAGAATATGTTCTTCCACTGTGACAGTTGGCTGTTGAACAAAGAATATGTTCTTCCACTGTGACAGTTGGCTGTTGAACAAAGAATATATTCTTCCACTGTGACAGTTGGCTCTTGAACAAAGAATATATTCTTCCACTGTGACAGTTGGCTCTTGAACAAAGAATATATTCTTCCACTGTGACAGTTGGCTCTTGAACAAAGAATATATTCTTCCACTGTGACAGTTGGCTCTTGAACAAAGAATATATTCTTCCACTGTGACAGTTGGCTCTTGAACAAAGAATATCTTCTTCCACTGTGACAGTTGGCTCTTGAACAAAGAATATCTTCTTCCACTGTGACAGTTGGCTCTTGAACAAAGAATATGTTCTTCCACTGTGACAGTTGGCTCTTGAACAAAGAATATCTTCTTCCACTGTGACAGTTGGCTCTTGAACAAAGAATATCTTCTTCCACTGTGACAGTTGGCTCTTAAACAAAGAATATCTTCTTCCACTGTGACAGTTGGCTCTTAAACAAAGAATATCTTCTTCCACTGTGACAGTTGGCTCTTGAACAAAGAATATGTTCTTCCACTGTGACTGTTCTTTCAGTTTGTGACTTGCTTTTAGAGACCATCTGATTTTACTGACAATTATTTTACAGAGACTTTGATGCTGAAGCTGATATAGGGCATGCATTTTATTTAGTTCAAGCAATCTATTGTAAAAATAACTTTTAGCAATACCTGTCTTTGATGGAACATGATATAAGTGTAAAGAATAGGAAATAGCCACTACTTATCAAGTGTGAGGGTCATACCAAACATCAAGTTATTCGAGTTTTACTGTTTTCACCTCATGGGTTTCAGCCTAAAGTTTACGTAAAGATTGCTTGATTCATCAAGTGAGACATCCTTAGTGCACAGTTATACGGGACCAATGAGATACTGTGATGTGTACTATAGAAATATGGCATAGTTCCATTGTTAAAATGACAATGCACTGTAGATACACAGCAAGATTCCATTGTTAAAATTATGTGTACTACAATATACGGCTTGATTCGATTGTTAAAATGATATGCACTGTAGAAATACAGCATAATTCCTCAGCTTTGGGTGAGCATCTTGTTTTAAAATGTCTACTTAAAAGATACATTTTGCATACATGATGAACGTGTCCAACTTATTTTATTTGTTGGTCCAGAGAGTGAGATTTGATCTTTAGTCTCCCAACCTCCTTGTCTCTCTTTTTTTTTTCAACCTCCGTTTTCTTCTAAACCTGTTTTTTTTTTTTCAACCTGTTTTTTTCTAGTGTAGTTACCAGGGTCTTTGAAAGAGACAGAAAGAATGAGATGACTGCTTTTTTTATTTTTAAGGCTTGTCAAAAGGGACAACTAAAATGAGGTTGTCTATGGAGCTGGCAACCTCACCACGTAAAACTGATATGTGCTGTTGCAGTTGTGGTATGTGTAGCAGTTTCTTTTACGTTGTGAGGTTGCTAGCCTCATGAACACTCCTATTACTAATTGCCTCATACAACATGCTTGAGAGAGATTAGTTCTATGCTTTGCCTCCTCAGAGACCCGTGGGAACTATACGTTCGTAGAACCCCATAGAACTTCTAACAAATTCATGTCAGGCTTTCCTGTCCTGTGCCATCTGATTGTGGTCTTTCTATGTCTTTTTGATCCTGTCCATATCTGTCTCCAGCGTCCATGTCTGTCTCCAGCGTCCATGCCTGTCTCCAGCGTCCATGCCTGTCTCCAGTGTCCATGCCTGTCTCCAGTGTCCATGCCTGTCTCCAGTGTCCATGTCCCAGTGTTTGTCAATCTCCTTCTATTTATCTTACTAAGGGGATTCTATAACAAGAACTACCTTGTAATGCTGTAAAGAGGTTTCCTAAATGTCCTGTTCATTGCAGCATCATCTTCTCACCTTTTATGCCACTTGTTTGTTCTAACTGTTGATCATATTATACCATTTTAATCATTATGTTCTGTGCAAGAACCAATTTATACAAGTCTGCTACTTCCTATTTGTCATTTTTGTTCTTCTCCATGTTGTAGAGCCATGCAATAAGACAGAGTTGAATATTCTTATTTTTGTATCAGACTTTATTTGTTTTTCAGTGCAGCTACGTTCTCATGTAGGGGGGGAAAAAAAAACAACACAAAAAGTAATACGTCTTACTAAGAGAAAGGACGAGGAAACCTACGTTGCGACCACAAGGTCTTCGTCAGGGACAGACAAACAAAAGACAGAAGGGAAAGAAAGTGAGAATTAAGTGGAGAACATGAAACTTATAGGAATATGAGAAAAATACTCCCTTCTACTAGTGTCACATGTCAGAGCAAAAATGAAAACAACTTTTTACCCCCGTCTTGCAGCAGTTCTCCTCATATACTCATCTCATGTAGGGGGTGTCTTTTGTTGGTGGTTACCCACATATAGGCTTTTACCTGGGCCATCGCATATCTGGATCTAATCAACAGCAATCCGAGCATGTATCTCATTGTCACAATGGGGGTGTCACGTGTACACTATGGGGGTATCACGTGTACAACATTTGCTGAGGGAGACAGAGCACCTATGAGTTTGCCCAGAGTGCAGTGAGGTCGATTCTGATTAACAATAACCTTTTCATTGCAATGAAATATATTCTAATTTTGAAATCATTGTCTGTTCCCTCCAACTTTGTCTGTATTCATCATCATTACCACACAACTCCCCACAGAGCATAGGTCCTCAACTAACTCATTCCATATAATCAGGTTTCCTCAGTGTCTGTCCTATCTCTAGCGTCTTTTTCTCATCTCTTGTTCCACTGGCACTTGTCTAGTTCTTGTCATCAGTTTGTTCTTGTCATCAGTTGGTTCTTATCATCAGTTGGTTCTTCTCATCAGTTCCTGATAATGCTATCAGCAGGTTTCCTCAGTGTGTCCCCTATCCATCTCCAGCATCTTCTCTTGTTCCACTGGTGCCTGTCTGGTTTTTGTTATCAGTTGGTTCTTGTCATCAGTTGGTTCTTGTCATAAGTTGGTTCTTGTCATCAATTCCACATGAGTGATCTTGTCAAACCACATCAGTTCTTCTATTTTACGCAAGCAGTCATTTATGGAAGTCTGTAGACTTTTAGCTGTTGTTTTTGTTGTTCTCCATATTTCAGAGCCATACAATAGGACTGACTTGACATTTGAACTGAAGATTCTGATTTCTTTGTTGAACTTGATTTTTGTGTGTGTGTCTGTATTACTGCCAAAATATATGTATGAGTCCACATTTTGTAGGGATGTTTTTCCTAGTGCAGTCTTCCTGTCAACTGCTGCACGTATTCTCATAATCTTTGTCATTTCTTTGTTTATATCATACCCACTAGCCTAAATCATCAGCCACCTCTAGATGGCCAAGCTGTTTTGTCAGAGCCCAGTGAATTCCATTTCTATTGGCTGATGTTGATGTTTTCATAACCCAATGTGTAGCCAGCAAAATAAGAAACGGGCAACATGGACACACAAAAATTCATTGTGATTATCATAAACAGCATGGCATCACAATGATATGAATGAATGGAATCAGTCAGGGACAGTTAGTAAAGCAAGAAAAGCCCTGGAGGCCACAGAGATGTGGTTTAAAGAATGTTACAAAAAAAAAAAACCATGGACAGCTCAGAAAACAGGTACTGTATAAGGAAGTCCTGAAAGAAGCCAGTATGCTAAGGAAGCAATCCACTTTCTTTAGGCAAGAAATGGAGAGAAATCTGGAATATGTCGTGACACGAAGACAGATAGAGGACGTCAAAGAGAGAAGATACTGGACATCTTTTAGATCATCATTGCCAATTGTCTGTTTTAGATCATCATTGCCAACTGTCTGTTTTAGATCATCATTGCCAACTGTCTGTTTTAGATCATCATTGCCAACTGTCTGTTTTAGATCATCATTGCCAACTGTCTGTTTTAGATCATCATTGCCAACTGTCTGTTTTAGATCATCATTGCCAACTGTCTGTTTTAGATCATCATTGCCAACTGTCTGTTTTAGATCATCATTGCCAACTGTCTGTTTTAGATCATCATTGCCAACTGTCTGTTTTAGATCATCGTTGCCAACTGTCTGTTTTAGATCATCATTGCCAACTGTCTGTTTTAGATCATTGCCAACTGTCTGTTTTAGATCATCATAGCCAACTGTCTGTTTTAGATCATCATTGCCAACTGTCTGTTTTAGATCACTGCCAACTGTCTGTTTTAGATCATCATAGCCAACTGTCTGTTTTAGATCATCATTGCCAACTGTCTGTTTTAGATCATCATAGCCAACTGTCTGTATTAGATCATCATTTCCAACTGTCTGTTTAAGATCATCATTGCCAACTGTCTGTTTTAGATCATCATTGCCAACTGTCTGTTTTAGATCATCATTGCCAACTGTCTTTTAGATCATCATTGCCAACTGTCTGTTTTAGATAATCATAGCCAACTGTCTGTATTAGATCATCATTGCCGACTGTCTGTTTAGATCATCATTGCCGACTGTCTGTTTTAGATCATCATAGCCAACTGTCTGTTTTAGATTATTGCCAACTGTCTGTTTTACATCATCATTGCCAACTGTCTGTTTTAGATCATCATTGCCAACTGTCTGTTTTAGATCATCATTGCCAACTGTCTCTTTTAGTTCATTGCCAACTGTCTGTTTTAGATCATCATTGCCGACTGTCTGTTTTAGATCATCATAGCCAACTGTCTGTTTTAGATCATCATTAACAACTGTTTTAGATCATTGCCACCTGTCTGTTTTAGATCATTGCCAACTGTCTGTTTTGAATCATCATTAACAACTGTCTGTTTTAGATCACCATTGCCAACTGTCTGTTTTAGATCATCATAGCCAACTGTCTGTTTTAGATCATCATAGCCAACTGTCTGTTTTAGATCATCATTGCCAACTGTCTGTTTTAGATCATTGCCAACTGTCTGTTTTAGATCATCATTGCCAACTGTCTGTTTTAGATCACCATTGCCAACTGTCTGTTTTAGATCATCATTGCCAACTGTCTGTTTTAGATCATCATTGCCAACTGTCTGTTTTAAATCATCATTGCCAACTGTCTGTTTTAGATCAGCATAGCCAACTGTCTGTTTTAGATCATCATTGCCAACTGTTTGTTTTAGATCATCATAGCCAACTGTCTGTTTTAGATCATCATTGCCAACTGTCTGTTTTAGATCATCATTAACAACTGTCTATTTTCATCATCATCATCTCAGCCCGTAACCCGTCATGGGTCGTAGGGGTGCCATGGTGGAAGCATCAGCAGACAGGGTCCTCCACTGCTCTCTATCCTCAGCAATGCGTACAAGTGTGGAAAAACCGTGTCCTGCCCATTCTTTGATGTTATCAGCCCAGGATTTTCTCTGCCTTCCTCTTCTCCGTTTACCTTCGACTGTTCCCTGAAGGATCGTTTTCGAAAGGGAGTCATGACGAGTTACATGCCCAAACCAGGCAAGCTTTCGACGTTTCACTATTGACAAAAGTGGTTCTTGGTGGCCTGCATAGGTGTTTATCTTCTCTCTAACATAGACATTTGTTTTGTGCTCTTTATAGCAAATGCGCAAAATTCTTCTATAACATTTATGCTCGAAAGCCTGAATCCTTCGCTCCGTATCTGCAGTGAGTGTCCAGCCCTCACACCCATACAAGAGAATAGATAATACAAGTGATTTGTATAATTTGATCTTCACAGGAAAACTGATGTTACTTTTCCAGATCACATTCAACCTTGTCATGGCAGATGAGGCCATCTCAAGTCTTGTCTTGATTTCTTTAATTGATCTTCCATCACTACATATAGTGTACCCGAGATATTTAAAGGTGTTAACTTCTTCTAACGTTTGCCCATTTAACGTAATGTTGGTCGGAACATGTTTCTTATGGCTATTCACCAATATCTTGCTTTTTTCTATATTAATTTCCATCCCATACGTTCTTGTTACTTTCTTCAGTCTAGAGGTAAGGTCTTGAAGTTCTGATTCTGATCCAGCTATCAGATCAATATCATCAGCAAAACGTAGGTTGCACAGAGGTCGGCCTCCAATCGATATGGTTGATTTATAATCGTAGAGAGCCTCCTGCATAATATGTTCTAGATATATATTAAAGAGCACTGGTGACAGGATACATCCTTGGCGAACTCCTACAGTTGTTTTGAAAAATTCTCCAATGTCGTTGCTTACAAAAACAGCACTGCTTGCGTCCTTGTATAGTGCTTCAATGATATCTATGATGTTGGTATCAAAATTGAATTTTCTCTATTTTAGATCATCATTAACAAGTCTGTATTAGCTGATCATTAACAAGTCTGTTTTAGATCATCATTAACAAGTCTGTTTTAGATCATCATTAACAACTGTTTGTTTTAGATCATCATTGCCAACTGGCTGTTTTAGATCATCATAGCCAACTGGCTGTTTTATATCATCATTGCCAACTGTCTGTTTTAGATCATCATTGCCAACTGTTTGTTTTAGATCATCATAGCCAACTGTCTGTTTTAGATCATCATTAACAACTGTCTGTTGTAGATCATCATTAACAACTGTCTGTTTTAGATCATCATTAACAACTGTCTGTTTTAGATCATCATTGCCAACTGTCTGTATTAGATCATCATTGCCAACTGTCTGTATTAGATCATCATTGCCAACTGTCTGTTTTAGATCATCATTAACAACTGTCTGTTTTAGATCATTAACAACTGTCTGTTTTAGATCATCATTAACAACTGTCTGTTTTAGATCATCATTGTCAACTGTCTGTTTTAGATCATCATTGCCAACTGTCTGTTTTAGATCATCATTGCCAACTGTCTGTTTTAGATCATCATTGCCAACTGTCTGTTTTAGATCATCATTGCCAACTGTCTGTTTTAGATCATCATTGCCAACTGTCTGTTTTAGATCATCATTGCCAACTGTCTGTTTTAGATCATCGTTGCCAACTGTCTGTTTTAGATCATCATTGCCAACTGTCTGTTTTAGATCATTGCCAACTGTCTGTTTTAGATCATCATAGCCAACTGTCTGTTTTAGATCATCATTGCCAACTGTCTGTTTTAGATCACTGCCAACTGTCTGTTTTAGATCATCATAGCCAACTGTCTGTTTTAGATCATCATTGCCAACTGTCTGTTTTAGATCATCATAGCCAACTGTCTGTTTTAGATCATCATTGCCAACTGTCTGTTTTAGATCATCATTGCCAACTGTCTGTTTTAGATCATCATTGCCAACTGTCTGTTTTAGATCATCATAGCCAACTGTCTGTATTAGATCATCATTTCCAACTGTCTGTTTAAGATCATCATTGCCAACTGTCTGTTTTAGATCATCATTGCCAACTGTCTGTTTTAGATCATCATAGACAACTGTCTGTATTAGATCATCATTGCCAACTGTCTGTTTTAGATCATCATAGCCAACTGTCTTTTAGATCATAATTGCCAACTGTCTGTTTTAGATAATCATAGCCAACTGTCTGTTTTAGATCATCATTGCCAACTGTCTGTTTTAGACCATCATAGCCAACTGTCTGTTTTAGATCATCATTGCCAACTGTTTGTTTTAGATCATCATAGCCAACTGTCTGTTTTAGATCATCATTAACAACTGTCTGTTTTAGATCATCATTAACAACTGTCTGTATCAGACGATCATTAACAACTGTCTGTTTTAGACCATCATTAACAACTGTCTGTTTGAGATCATCATAGCCAACTGTCTGTTTTAGATCATCATTAACAACTGTCTGTTTTAGATCATCATAGCCAACTGTCTGTTTTAGATCATCATTGCCAACTGTCTGTTTTAGATCATCATTAACAACTGTCTGTTTTAGATCATCATAGCCAACTGTCTGTTTTAGATCATCATTAACAACTGTCTGTTTTAGATCATCATAGCCAACTGTCTGTTTTAGATCATCATAGCCAACTGTCTGTTTTAGATCATCATAGCCAACTGTCTGTTTTAGATCATCATTAACAACTGTCTGTTTTAGATCATCATAGCCAACTGTCTGTTTTAGATCATCATTAACAACTGTCTGTTTTAGATCATCATAGCCAACTGTCTGTTTTAGATCATCATTAACAACTGTCTGTTTTAGATCATCATTAACAACTGTTTTAGATCATCATTGCCAACTGTCTGTTTTAGATCATCATTAACAACTGTCTGTTTTAGACCACCATTAACAACTGTGTTTTAGACCATCATTGCCAACTGTCTGTTTTAGATCATCATTAACAACTGTCTGTTTTAGATCATCATTAACAACTGTCTGTTTTAGACCATCATTAACAACTGTCTGTTTTAGATCATCATTAACAACTGTGTTTTAGATCATCATTAACAACTGTCTGTTTTAGATCATCATTGCCAACTGTCTGTTTTAGACCATCATTAACAACTGTCTGTTTTAGATCATCATTGCCAACTGTCTGTTTTAGATCATCATTGCCAACTGTCTGTTTTAGATCATCATTAACAACTGTCTGTTTTAGACCATCATTAACAACTGTCTGTTTTAGATCATCATTGCCAACTGTCTGTTTTAGATCATCATTGCCAACTGTCTGTTTTAGATCATCATTAACAACTGTCTGTTTTAGATCATCATTCTGTTTTAGACCATCATTGCCAACTTTCAGCTCCCCATGGAGCAAAAGCTTTCAACAAACACCTTCCAAGCCCTCCTGTCCTGTGCCATCAGTCAAGGTCAATCCAAGTCTTGCCCTTAGTTTTCTTCTCCGTGTGTTTTTCAGTATCCGATCTCTCACCCTGGAGGTTCCAGAACAAGGACTGCCTTGTAATGCTGCCAGCAGGTTTCCTCAGCATTTTAAATACTTCCACGTTAAACTTATTCTACAGTGTAAATACTGTGGCATGTCAGTTTGATAGCTTTACAAGAAAAAGAAAACATAAAGTAAAGACAAACGAAACAAAAGTTTTGTCCTGTATTCTGTGGAACTGATGACAAGAACCAGACAATTAGCAGTGAAACAAGAGATGAGAACACCCTGGTGGTGGATACACTAAAGAAACTTGGCTGATATCACTACAAGGCAGGCAATCTTCTGGAATGGGTAAGGGAGTTAAATAAGGCCCAAAAAACACCTGGAGACAGAAATGAATGACCTGGAACTGATGGCATGAGATTGTTGAAGACTTATGCTTGATAGATAGCTGAAGATTGATTTCTGTCAGACCACACTCTTCTCTCTCCAAACACAAGTTTGGGCCCACTTGTTGAAGAATTAAATTTATTTGCCAAAACAAAAAAATAAACAGAACCTCATTGTATTCATACTGTAATAAAGCTTTGCGCAGCAAAGACTTCATAGCAGTGGCTTAAATCTGAGAGAACAAAAATGCATGAAATATTCAACGTAAATACTTGCTAAGACATCTGTAATCATATTGTCTCCCGTTCATTAAGAAATGTAAAATTGATGACAAGTTAAAAAAAAATGACTTTATATTAAGATATAATGTAATAACATTTATACACAGTGTAATAACACAGTAAATAATAAACATACATTACACCTGATGCAGGATTTTAAAAAGGCTGACAAATACCATTTTATATATATATATATATACACAAACATGGTTTCTGGAGACACTTGAAAAATAAGTAACAGGGTAAAATGAATAAAAAATGAAACAAAATTGTAATACTACATTAACAGCACATGCTATACCTTCCCTGCATTGATCAAGCAAATACTGTATTTACCTGAACAATAAAATTTAAAAAAACACCAAGAATACAGGAGAAGACTAAAAATACACATGGAGAAGAAAACTGGTGATGTGGAATGATACAGGACAGGACAAACTAGGCATGTCTTCGTTGGAGACGTGCTTTGTGCAGAGTTGAAAGGTACTGATGACGATGACGATGATTTAAAAAATCAAAGATAAGGTTTATTGTGAACTAAAGCTAAAAGTTGTACAGACTTATGAGAACACCCTCAATAGACATAATTAAGTGCAAACTAGTTTCTCTATACTTACACAAACAAATCTATTTAGCCATGTAAAGTAATAAGTACAGGTCTATATTTCGGAGCTGGCATTTGCTGATGATGTCGCCCTGATTGCTAAATCAGAGGCACATCTCCAATCCAACCTGCAAGTCTGGAAGGAAGAGCTGGAGAAGAGAGGGATGGTCATAAGCAGCTCTAAAACAAAATCCATGGTGATATCACGAGAAGAAAGAAAACATCAGATTAAGCTGGGAGAACAGGTCCTGGAGCAGGTCGACCACTTTAAATACCTCGGAGCTATTATAGACCGAAAGGGAGGCATCAAAGAAGAGTTGGCCACTCGAAAAGCAGCAGCTGGGAGACTTTTTCAGGCCATAAATCGAGGATTCCTCAGCAAGAGAGAGGTTGGTAAGAAAACGAAGATGGCTGTATACCACTCCACCTATGTCCCAGTCCTGACATACGGATGCGAGTCATGGGCAATGACTACAACCCATAAAAGCCAGATCCAAACCTCAGAAATGAGGTATCTGAGGAAGGTGGTTGAAGTAACAAGAAGAGACATGGTACGCAACCAGACGATACGTCAAGGCCTTAAATCCTACCCCCTGCAGACCCAAGTAGAACAGTCCCAATTAAGATGGTTTGGCCATGTCTGCAGAATGGGAGAAGATCGGATACCACGACAAGCATGGGAAACAAAGAGCCAAGGATCCAGACCCCGAGGACGACCCAGAGTCCGCTGGGAGGACAACATTAGACAATCTTTGAAGGATCGAGGACTAGAATGGAACCAGGCCAGGAGGAAGACAGCCGATGGGATAGTCTGGCGATCTCTATTCCAAACCTCTACACCTCACGGTAGAAGGGGAACGACTAAGTAAGTAAGTAAGTAAAGTAATAAGTTAAATCCCAAATTAACTGATAAAACTGCCAATGTGCTAAAGTCTCTAAAAGCAATATATCCAGATCATTAAGGCCAATGATAAGAAAACCCTTGTTATTTATTTTAAAAATTAGGAAACCTACCCACCACATAAATATTTATAGAATGTATGATTCCTGAATATATACAATGGTATCCTCACCAGTGCTACAGAGTTCGTGCACTGTGCTGAGATCCTTCTTGTATGATCTAAGGGAGGAGATCAAAGCACTAATGGAGTTGTCTGTGTGCAATAAACATGGTCCTCGAAACCAAACCAAACCATTTATTTAATCACAGGAAGTCTGTGAGCTTGTCAAATAAAAGTTATTTGTGCCAGACAGCTGATCCACACAAGTTATTAGAGTCAGATGGTTGTCAGTTTCAGAGGACTGTCTTGTAAAAGTAATCTGTCAAACAGCTGATGTACATCAGTGTCAGATGGTTGTGACACTGAAGTTATCTGTGTCAGACAAAGTATCATAAACTACTGGGCTTTGGACTAATATGTCTCAACTCTTTCCACATTTTGAAAAAACCGAATCACAAACATGATCAAAATGACAAAGCATGGTAGCATCAGGTCCTATCAGAGGGGGGCATTAGCAGGGCCATTTGGCCTTGGCCTCACCTCACAAGGGGTCTCACCTCAGCCAAGGATGCATGCCTTTCTTTACATTAAAATAATTTTTTTTACCCCTCATCTGAAACAGTGAAATGGCCCAGGCCTCATCTGAGTTCTCACAGGGCCTGAATGGCACAATACAATATATATTCTGAAAAAAAAAAAAAAATTGCAAAGCATAACAGAACAAATGTACATGTACTCTGAAAAGAAGAAAACAAAACAGAACAGCATAATACACATATATATTCTGAAAGGATAAAAACTTCTATAAACAGTTTGTACTGACTACATTTAAACAACTGATTCATCTGGTCCTGCCAAATGAATTAAAACACAAGTCAACGGGAAAAATATACACTTTAAAAACAAAAACCCATGTGTAGAATGTTGAATCATATAACATGTAACAGAAAAGATCCTCTTTTGTGTGGTCATGGCGTAGGATAGGATTAGCTGATTAGTGACTATGGTTTTCACTTCGATGACAGTGATTCCAGTTACCCTGAAGGATTTTGGAGAAGTTCTGCAGATTATTCAGTTAAAAGGAGATGCATTATTTCATTGAGTATCCACTTGATAAAGTGATTAGAGTACTGGTCTCTTGCGGCAAAGGTGCCAGTTTAAATCACGGTATCGTCACGCTCCAGTCTACCTAGCTGTAACTTGGTCCTTGACTCTGCTCTTGAGTTACGGAAGGAAGAGGCAGAGAGGAAGGGAACTGGTCACCTCACCTCTCGATGCTGGACCTAGTATAGTGAAGTCTCTAACACTTCACTCCCCTAAGGCAGTATCTACTATGGGACTACCTTTAATTATGTCAGCTAGGCAATGTAAAGTAGGAAGAATTGTCACTATTCACATCTATTACTGCCAAACTGGAGTCATAAGTGTAGCAATTAAAGTTAACTTGAACTTGAACAGTGATTCATTTCTAAAAGTTTCTGATCTATGAATAATTTCACTTCTCAGTGGAAGTCTGAAGTAAAAAAAGAAGAAAAAAACTAGAGATGTGAGTACAGTTATAATGTAAAAAATACAGAGGATTCTTCTTTATCCCTATCATTTCTCCCTCCAGTTCTTCTCTCCATCTGTTTTTCAGTCATCCTCTACATCTCTTAACCTGTGAATTCTAGAATAAGGACTGCCTTGCAATTTTGTCCGAAGGTTTCCTCAGTGTGTTCTATCCATCACCAGCATCTTCTTCTCAACTCTTGTTCTACTGGTACTTGTCATCACTGCCACATTGGTGACCTTTCTGCACCATTTCAATCCTTATTTTCTCAACAAGCAAGTCTGTACCTTTCTGGTGGTTGTTTTTGTTGTTCATTTTTTTTACTTGTGTGTTATTGGGCAAAAAATGGGTGCAGAGGACAGAAGGACTGAATACAAAAGGTATGACAAGATGACTAATGTGGAACTCATGACAAGAACCAGACAAGCGATTGTGAAACAAGAGATGAGAAGATGCTGGAGATGGATAGGACACACATTGAGGAAACCTGCTGATAGATAGGACACACATTGAGGAAATCTGCTGATAGATAGGACACACATTGAGGAAACCTGCTGATAGATAGGACACACATTGACGAAATCTGCTGATAGATAGGACACACATTGAGGAAACCTGCTGATAGATAGGACACACATTGAGGAAACCTGCTGATAGATAGGACACACATTGACGAAATCTGCTGATAGATAGGACACACATTGAGGAAACCTGCTGATAGATAGGACACACATTGAGGAAACCTGCTGATAGATAGGACACACATTGACGAAATCTGCTGATAGATAGGACACACATTGAGGAAACCTGCTGATAGATAGGACACACATTGAGGAAATCTGCTGATAGATAGGACACACATTGAGGAAACCTGCTGATAGATAGGACACACATTGAGGAAACCTGCTGATAGATAGGACACACATTGACGAAATCTGCTGATAGATAGGACACACATTGAGGAAACCTGCTGATAGATAGGACACACATTGAGGAAACCTGCTGATAGATAGGACACACACTGAGGAAACCTGCTGATAGATAGGACACACATTGAGGAAACCTGCTGATAGCATCACCAGACAGTCCTAGCTCTGGAATACCCAGGGTAAGACAGGTAGATTGTGGTAAAGTACAGTGATACAGCGATAAAATCATAAAATATATATATTAAAGTCAAAATAATAGCAGTAGAAATAAAATTAATAAAGTTGTAACGCATCTTCTTCCCTGCGCCAGAAAACGCATTGATTTAAGCAGGACAGAACATAGTGAGAAATCTTATCGCCGCGTTGGTACTATTAGCATTTAAAACGCGCCCGTCAAGGGTTAACGATAAAAATTTGAAAATTCTACTAGCGTAGTGGTTCCAGGAAAGATAGAAAGAATAAAACCCACGAACGCATAAGATTGAGAGAGCAGACACCTGCTGCCGGCTTGTCAAGTGTTAGAGGTTTGAATTAGCTACTCAGGCCAACAGTGCGAGACGAGGCCGCTAGCTTGTGTCGAAAACGATGTCGCAAGTTTGAAAATTTAAAAATACCCCGCTAGTCCAATACATTTCTAACCACAGACACTGTGGAAAAACATATATATACACACATGCATAATTACTTCCTATCGGGAAAAAGGAAGATCTGAGGCGATTTTTATAACATTCAAGTAGTTGAAACTTAGAAAACAACGAACACCAAAATGGAAAATATATTGAATTCTTTATTACTAGGTTTATGATCATAAAGTTAGCTAGTCTAAGAGCTGGTAGTGTCCTGATGGGTAATATGCTTTCGAACAAAAAATCCGACAGATAGAAATAAAGTTATAGACAAAAGACGGTATTTGTTCGTACAGACAGACCAACACATGCTCGTTTGGACTTGCACTAACGGAAACTTTTTTTGACGCGTCCTTGAAAAAGGCAGGAAAAGGTTACATGTAGTCTGTTGCAGAAAAGGGGGAGAAAAATTATGGGATGGCTTAACACCAAATATATTTAGCAGTAGAAATCTAAGAATGAGAGAGGAAAAAAACTTGGTAGTGTCCAAAAATTAAGTCTGTTTTTGCTTTTAATTTCAAATTTCAAAATTGTCGTTCGTTCATTGGCCAAAGCCTTTCATATTCTTGAGAAAATTCAAAGGCTTGACGCCATTTGTAGAAGATAGTTCCGAGAGCAGGACGTTGTGTATTTCTGAAGAAAAGTGATTAGCCTTATTAAAGCAAATATATATGAAAGTATAGGCATCACAGTTCAGCCAGCAGTATATCTGGAATCTGCTATTCAACGTACCTGTGTTTTTTTCATTGAATTTCTGGTAAGACCGACATTATTCATATATATTTTGTTTACAAATGTGAGTGAGAGATGCTGCCATCCCGACTGTAAGTAATCAGGTCCCAAGCTGATTTGTGCAGGGCCTGAAGGAGAATTAAGATAAAACACATTGCCAGTTTTGTAAATGCACATGTTTTGTGAAATAAAATGTTTTCTTAGGTGACCAGAGGGACACAGCTCACCTATCCCATTGTATGGTAGAAAAGAAAGATTAATAATATTATTGCAGATGCAGTGCCGCCTTTGTAGGAGAGACATGTGAACAACACTGGTACACTGTGGAATGGATGTGCTGGATTGGTCCATTGGATATGACCCAGCTCTTTATTTCTTATGTATGCTCTTTTGTATATAAAACACAGTCTAAATAAAATATCAACCAGGAGACATTGTTTCATTATTACAGGGTTTTATCTGGCACTAGTCCGGTGCCAGAGTTCTATGTGAAAGCTGTTGAGGAGTTTTGGAGGCCAGTAGTGATAGGGGTCGCCAGTTTCCCCCCTATTACTTTTGGAGCAGTGGTCATTCGGCAGAAAGAATTCAGACAGTCCCAGTGGGCCAGATAAGTGAAATATCTGGTACCCTAACAGTACATCAGCTGTAAGAGCAGCATACCCCTGTATTCAAGAAATAAAACATTTCCCTAGTGAAATTAACAGAGACAGTGTATTTTAAAGAGACTGGGAGTGATTATAAGAATCCCAAACAGCCATCCAGTGTTAGAAACCAGTAATAGACAGATTTTAGTAACACCATTAGTATAATTTAACAGTATTTGTTTGGACACTTGTCCCTGTGGGTCTAAATTTACATTTGTATATATATCTTGAATTCTTTTCATTTTTAAAAGTCCTGACCAGAAGAATACTAGGTTCAGGACCAAATAAATCATACAGAAAATTATTAATTGTACAAATTTATCTGAGGCATTATTTCCTTAATCATAGACTTTAATACTTGTTTGTATAGATGTGTATTATTGTTAAAGTACCATCACACCACACTTGCATATCCCTAGACATTAGACGTAGCTATCATTCATACTAGTCAAGAATAAGTCTGCTTGAGGCCATAAGGTGGTAGCAGAAAGGTATCCTGATAACTCACCCTAAATTTGTTAGAATCAGGGACCTTCACAGCTGGCCTCATTCAGTACATTAAGGAAAAATATCAACAACATTTCATAACATCAAAACCCACCAAGATATAGATAAAGAGACTAAAGAACACCTGGAGAAGAGAACTGGAGATGTAAAAGAGATGGAAAGACCTTGAGCTGACGGCACGGGACAGGAAGACCTGGCATATGATCCTTGGGGAGCTGAAGGGTGGTCAGTGAAATAATTACAATGCAGTCTGGGTAAGTAGAAGTCGCTGGCACCAACTGAAATACTTCTACTTTGTCTGAAATTCTGCTTATCCGAATTCAACTAAACCAGAATTTTGTAACAAAGCCAAACAAGACATTTGGCTGGGACCTTCAGAAATGCTTTAAACGAAATTCGATTTAAGTGAGTTCCGCTTAAGTAGAATGCACTGTAACTTGAGTTATGCAAGCTCAGGCTGAAATGTTTTCAATGCATGTGATGTGTTGTACAAATTATATAAACATGCTGGTTATGAAGGAGTAACTGAGGGCTTCCTCTTTGGGACTGGTGGTGGTGGGCCATCTCTAGACAGTGGTCGTGGAGGTGTCACGGCTGTAACCAAATCTGTGGGTGTATACTCTGGTGGTGCTGGAGGGTCTCTGTTGATGGGAGACCGTGATACCGGAGGTGGTGGTTCATCTGAGATAGGTAAGACAGCAAGGGCAGGTGATGGTGACATGTCCCTGTTTGAAGTCCTGCGAGCCACAAGTGGGGGTGGTGTTGTTTCAAGTGGTAATGGTGGCGCTGGGTCAGATAACTTGAGGAAAAGCTGGCTCTGACTGCTTGCTTTTAAGTCACTGTTGTTGATGGCAGGGGCAGAGTTTGAATGATTGAAGTTATTGTATCCCAATAATGTTCTGCTGCCTATGCTGGAAGTGCTGCCACCAAATGTTTTGTTCCTGAGTGGAGATGATGAAGGTCTCTTTGCAGGAATGGGTGGGGTAGCTTGTGCCGATTCCTCGTCGCTGCTAATTGGAGTAGATGCTGTGGGGGACGTAATGGCTGTACTACGTAAAGGTCTGGGTGGTAGAGGTGAGTCTGCTGGATTTGTAGATTGTGACCTGTAGACAGGAGGTGTTTGTCTATCCTCCGAAAAAGATACTGATGACTGGAAGAAGAAATATATTTCTGTTTTAATGTGATATGTCAGAAAGGACTCAATCAAGCACACGATGTTTAATGGAAAAAATAAATCAATTAAAAACTAAATGAGGTGCACAATTTATGGGGCATGACACAAGGCAGACAATATGATACTATTCTAACATGCTAGACAGAAATACATTATTATTTTCTCCAATGCCCTTCCATTCCTGTGTCCATTATCATCACCCCTTCAGCTCCTCAAGGAGCACAGGCCTTCAACAAACTTATACCAAGTCTTCATGTTGTTTGTTGAAGTCTTACAATTTCTACAGGATGGGGTAACCAACCCTCCTTAGTCATTTATTTACAACATGCATGGTGGGTCACAGTGTTACTATTCTTAGCTCCCCTTTCGGGCCCTGGGAACACCCAGGTGATTCTTGTGTCCATAAATATCCCTTAATGAGGAAGGGTGTTGGATGTTAAGCTGAAATGGAAAAAATATGAAAACTGGGAAGAATCTATTTTCTGATAATTCAGAACCTCCTGATTCTAAATGTGTTAAAAACAGCTGTCATACTACATTCTATAAAAGTGTAAATTGATTTTGAAAATGATATTTTGTTGAGAAACTTGACTGTTCCTAAGAATAAAACGACTCAATTCTCAGAACCTTGTTTTGTTACGGATTTTCTTATAACTTAATAACCCATTCATCAATCAACATTAAGGTATGGCACAAAAACGTTTCATTGTATTTTAACACTTTTACCAAAACTGATTCTGACATTTTATCAAAATTTTGATTTACTGTAACAAAATGTACTATTCTGCAAAGTTTTTTACTATTTCTGGAAATTAAAGTCCTATAGCTCTAGATCTACAAAGATTATCAAAACTTTTTTCTGAGAAATGTTTTAAAATACAATGAACAGTTTCCAGTTCACATCTGG
Source organism: Oreohelix idahoensis (assembly GCA_024509875.1). NCBI lineage: Eukaryota > Metazoa > Mollusca > Gastropoda > Stylommatophora > Oreohelicidae > Oreohelix > Oreohelix idahoensis. The sequence goes on from JAMPIV010009020.1 coordinate 77,947, forward strand.
TGCTCATAATTCAAAATACTGACAAGCCTTAGCAAATTTAAACATAGTGTAAAATCCAATATGGTTGCCATTTCCATGGCAAACAATACCATTGCAACATCAAAGACTTTGCTTAGCATAACTACTGTTGTTGTAGGCTAAGTCCATGTATTTTTAATTGAAATCTGTAATTATTAATGAAAATACTATTTCACTGCAGCTCCACCCTTTAACACATTAACTACTGCAAGCCGGTGGGACCAGCTTATGAAATCCTATAATTTGGACAGCGAGCCGCTCAGAGTGTCGATCTATGTTTAGTAATAAAATGAATGAAAAATGTACTGAAACACTTTCTGATCTGGTTCGAGATTTTAAGTTACCACCAGAAAACAAATTCCCAAAGCATGATTGTTGTAGAAAACTGGAAAATTGATATTATGTTCATATTTTTCAGCGTTTTGGGTTAGTTACCAATATTTTATGGAAGTGGTGTAGGTGTGATTATGTAAGCTACCAATAGTGTAAATATTAGTCAGTATGTCTGTCCTTGGGCTTGTTATTATTGTAATTGGATTAATATACTACGCGATAATCACCTACAGAAAGGCATTAACTGCCTTAGAAACAAGCAACATGTTGATATGTTGATAATTTAAAAGAAAATTGAAACTTTATTTGTCTTTCATTCATTGAATATTATTAATAACATAATTTTTTCTGCTTGTTGTAATAGTACATTCATTAATCTTTAAAATGACGTATAATTCATAAAAATCTATAAGCAACTACGAAAACTACAGCTTAATTTGTGCATACACCTGCACGGTGAAAATGGGAACAAAATTTAATTACGCCACAGCGTGTTTTCCAATTCGGTAGTTAATGTGTTTTTATCCGTGGATATAAAACCATCCAGGAATCTACTCTGCTAAATTATATATTCTTCACGTAGTCTCTAACTCGACAGCCGCATTGGCAAAGTTGCAGCCATCTTTGCCTGCCTCACAACGCATGTTTGGGGAAACTCAAAACTCACAATGAAAACCAAAGTTGCGGTATGTAATGCTTGCGTCACTAGCACGCTTCTATAAGGCAGCGAGACATAAACAACCCATGCTAAGCAAGAAAGAAGGATCAATACCTTCCATCTATGGTGTCTACGCCACATCCTTGGTATTTCATGGAAAGACAAAGTGACAAATGTTAAGGTTCTGGCCTTGAACTGCCTTATTAACAATGATTTGACAGGCAATGTGATGCCACTTTCATATATCGGCAATTATTCATACTATCTGGAATTGAAAACAATATATATCCTAATTATAACCCATCAGAGGTTGAACAGGATATTTCTCATCATGAAATAAAACAAAAAGTTATAAAGATAATGAGAGCAGAAAAATGAATACCAAATGAGCAGTCAAAAAAATTACTCACTCTGCCACATTTTCTGGATGGTATAGGAGGTGCTGGGTGGGAGGAGATTATGCTCTGAGAGGCTGCAAAACCAGGGAGCACATTCATATCTGTCAATGAGAACACATCAACATCATCAAAACAATAACAGAGATTTCATCACAGGTAATAAACAATAAATGATGTGACAAGACATAACATGATCTTCTTCATTATTATGATAACTGGCATAGATAATATTGTCTATCGACACCTTCTGGTCCCTAATTTACTTATATAGTTTTCTTGGTATATCTGAAATGCACAAAATGCTCAGATTCAGGTACATTTAGATGATTTGATGACTGGTAATTTTAATACAAGCTGACTCATAGGCACACCTGTCACCCTCCTGAGATGAAAACCTGTACGCCGGACTAGTTAAAAACCTTACAAACACCCAAAACACTTTACGCAAAAAGATATATTAATATATTATATGCAATACGGTTTTAAAGCAACAAATGAAATATACAAATTAAATAAACATTTGAAATAGTGTGATGTTGTTGTTGTTGTTGTTTAACTAGGGCTGCTGAGCTTCTCGCTCTTTTGCAGCCAATACCAAGTTGAAGACTCCTTGATATTATCTACACTGTAGATCCTGACTTTTCCTGTGGCTTTTCTGCCATTCTGAAATGTGTTGAGTTGAAGTCATGAGCTCCAGTTTCTCCAGCCCGGCTTGCACCTAAAAGATTGTCACATCCGGTCCCAAGCAAGCAGTAAGAAGCGCTTGGCATTCTGTGCATTCCCTGCCATCCAATGGGGCTCTCCAACTATGCAGAGCTAAAAAACTGTGCTCTGGTTCTGGGCTCTCCCAAGGAATTGTCACGTCCTGCACAGAGCCACTTCTCAGCTTCCCCTGCCTATCACTGGGTCCACAGTGAGATCCTCCTGCATGCAGTCAACCAGGTCTAAGCCTGGTGTTCAACTGACTTTTCCAAGCTTAGTGTGCATTGCTGGGTTCTCAACAAGTTTCACCACAGGGGGAATCCCTGGAAGTGTGTGGATGATTTCAAAAGTCAATGAGGGTGTAATTAGCCTCACAGACAGAGGTTCATTTCCATGTAAGTACACTGTAGCATTGTGCATAGCTGGTGGTCATATAAAGATGACTCCAGATATGCAGATGCATAAATAGTGTGATATAAAACATATTATATATAGTCTCATGCTATTCTTTATGTGTATTAACTCTTACTATCCGGCAAGCCCCGTGAAGTGGCGCGGGTTTAGTACCAATTTTACGGCTCGCCAGTTCAAGTGGCGCGCGAGAGTAACGATAGCAAAACTAGCGCGTAAAAACGCGGTTTTAGCTCATGTATAGTAAGAGTTAACAATGCTGTGAGTGATAATCATTTAAAATGTGTGTTATATCCCTTAAAGTTATCACAGCATTCATAACATGGCGATGTTTCTGTTTGTTTTGTAAAATGCACCAGAAAATCAATAACTTTATAACAGAAGTCAGATTATAACTATAACTTTGGTGATTATATACATATATATATATATAATAATGTAATAAAAATGAAGACAAAACACTGCCCTGGTTAAAAGCAAAAAATATCCTAGTAATTGTAAATTTATGTGCTTTGAGATCGCACTATCCTACAATTATTCCAATGAAAAAAATGGTCATTATTATGCTAGTTTTAAATTAAGGAATTCATCCCTTGCATAAAATACTGTGACTACTACCATGACCTCTGACCCTATCTACAAGCTTTCATTTCTTTGAATTAGGCTCAGCCATTATTCGATGGATGAATTATTTCAACTAATAATCGTGGGAGGGGGGAAAAAACTAACACAAATTTACAGAATTATTAAACAGTTCATAAACCAGTGGTCTTAAGTCTCTGTTTTATTGAAAAATAAAGCAGCGAAACTCGTGCACTGATATAAAGTACTGTATGAATTTACGACTGAATGAAATGAAGGACAGTAGGTCATCTGTTTGATACAACTTTAAAAAAGAATTCAGAGATGCGGTAAAAAAAGATAAGGGTTAGGGTTAGGTTTAGGAATCTTTAAATGACAGCTAGCGCACACATGCAAAATTGATGTTGTCCTCATGCCCCTCTCCGATTTCACCACCCCTGCTTTTATTTTGCAGCACATGGCGATTCCATCTGCCTATGTTTAGGATGTGAAGATCAGAAAGAGGTATTACCTAATGCTAACCATAATCGTATTTACAGCTTTTTCGTGAGTGATAACGTGCACAAACACTCTGGCCGTGCTAATATTATCATAAAAAATAATGAATTCATTTAAAACATGAAATAAATGCAGTAATAACACACAATAATCGCATCACGCCGCTTGCCTTAACCTTCCCAGAGTTGCTCTGGTACCCAATTCATGAGGCTGGGCCGACCCCAGAGCCATCTGCGGTCTAAAAAACCCTGCCTCAACTGGGGATCGAACCATGGACCACCGAGCTAGGAAGCCAGTGCACTAACCACTGTTATACCGTGGCTCCTATGCATAGGTGTGTGCAGGTAAAGATGGTCTGCCATTATCTTTTTAAATCACACCAGAAAACAGATGGTTGTATACTTATATTGTAAAACAATAAGTGAAAAAAACCATTAGTAAAATCTCTTATAATCACATATATTCAATGACCTTTATGGGGTCTCATTGCCTAACTCGGAAAGCAAGGGGGAGAAAATTAGATCCTTTGATAAGAGGGAAGCAAAAATTAAAAATCCACTATCAATACTTAAAAAAATATCCCCTGAAAAAAAAGTTCAAATAATTTTTAATACAAGTCAACTCATAGGTCTGTGTGCTGGTAAGAATCATTTGCATTATATATTTTTATAATCATATCTGAATACAGATAGTTGTATACTTATCATATTTTTAAAAAAATAAGAGGAAAAAGTATATGAAATGTCAAATAACCACATATATTCAATCATGTTTTTTTTTTACATCTCTTGAAAAACAGGATTTATATGTATATAAAATATAAGCATTTCATAAATTAAGTAACTATCCTTTGGGACTATGTCAAATATAAGCATTTCACAACATACATAACTTTCCCTTTGAGCTGCATCAAAAATAAGCATTTCATAAATTAAGTAACTTTCTTCAGGAACTATGCTAAATACGAGCATATCATAAAATGTAATTTCCCTTATGAGTTATATCAAAAATGATCACTTCACTGCGTAAAAACTTTCCCTATGAATTACATCAAATATGAGCATTTTATAATATAACTAATTTTCTTTTGAGTTATATCAAATATGATCATTTCATTGTATAATAACCTTCCCTGTGAATTACATCAAATACAAGTATTTCATAATACAGCATAAGTAATTTTCCTTTGAGTTATATCAAATATGTATAAAATATTTCACTGTATAACAACTAACCCTATGAATCGCATCAAATATGAGCACTTCATAATTTAAGAACTTTTCTTTATGAGCTATGTCATATATGAGCATTTCATAATGTATGTTATTTTTTTCCATTGTGGGTCTTGATTTCTTGTGGTGAGGCATGTTCTTGTCAACCTAGACTCAAGTCCACTGGTTTTATCGCAGCACAATTTGCACTGGAGTATAACATAAGTTACCAAGTCCTGAAAAGGACTAATAGTATATTCCTGCTAGCATGATGAATGCCTGAGAAGGACTTGATAATGTAATTAACTATCTTTATGAGCTATGTAAAATATAAGCATTCCATATAAATAATTTTACTTATGAGACTTTTCATATATGAGCATTACATGTTTTGACCACTCTTCCATTATGAGTTACTTCTAATATGAGCTTCACTCTTCCATTATGAGTTACTTCTAATATGAGCTTCACTCTTTCATTATGAGTTACTTTCAATATGAGCTTCACTCTTCCTTTATGAGTTACTTTTAATATGAGTTTCACTCTTCCATTGTGAGTTACATCTAATATGAGCTTCACTCTTCCATTATGAGTTACTTCTACTATGAGCTTCACTCTTCCATTATGAGTTACTTCTAATATGAGCTTCACTCTTCCATTATGAGTTACATCTAATATGAGCTTCACTCTTCCATTATGAGTTAATTCTAATATGAGCTTCACTCTTCCATTATGAGTTTTTTTTTTTTCGTACGCTTGCTATTACTCGAAGCGAAATATCAGGTTAGTATGTCTAACCAGAGACTGATTTTACATGAGTATCCCTTTTGTCTTGCACAGAGACTGGTGTCCCTCGCCATTCAGGCAGACACTCGCCGATTTCGGAGGTACCCATTAGAGCTGAATCGGCTCAGGAGCCGCCAGTCCCTGGTCGACAATATTCCTTTCAAATGTCCTCACCAGGGCTCAAGTTAATCCAGTCGAAATCCCGGTAAACGAAAAATCTTCAAATGTTCTCGCCCGGGTTTGATCCAGGGTCACCCGGTCGCCAGCACAGTGTGGTAACCACTACGCTACCATTATAAGTTACTTCTAATATGAGGTTCCGTTAATATAAGTACTTTACCTATCAGCTATTTCAAATATGAGCAATTTATAAGATAAGAAGCCACATATCCTTATCACAAAGTAATACATAACAAGCAACAATTACTTATGGTGCCCTCCCCCCCCCAAAAAAAAAAAAGGAGAGAGGAGGGGGTAGTAAGCAGAATCACAGTTACATGTACACATTTTTTAGTTATACCTGAAGCGCTCCTTTGTCTTGGAGGTGGTGGAGGTGGAGGAGTGGTCAGTGGAGAATCTGGAAGCCAAAATATGTCAATGTATTATATCTGATACATAAATCAATGACAAGATGAAATATCATTATTCTTTCCCACCCCGGGGTAACTTATCCAAAGACGACGTTATCAACCCTTATATGGTTCCTCCTACCAGGTGGCAGGGGAATACAGGCAATACCCTGACATTGCCCTGTGATGAATATCCTCAAGTGTTCCTCAGACAAGTACCTTCACATGATCTTCTTCTTCCGTCCTTAGCCACCGACCGTCAAAGCAGTCAGTGGCCATTACGCCTAGTGGCGTCTTAGGGCAACAGCAGATAGGTTTTCTTTGCCATTGTTTCCCATCACGCCTATTGGCGTCTTTAGGGCAACGGCAAATCAATCCATTTGCTGTTGTTTCCGTAATCGAAATGACTACCTTCACATGACCTTGTGATAAATATCCTCAAGTGTTCCTCAGACGAGTACCTTCATATGACCTTGTGATAAATACCCTCACAGAGTCCTGGGATAAATATCCTCAAGTGTTCCTCAGATGAGTACCTTCATACGACCTTGTGATAAATATCCTCACAGAGTCCTGGGATAAATATCCTCAAGTGTTCCTCAGACGAGTATCTTCACATGACCTTGTGATAAATATCCTCACAGAGTCCTGGGATAAATATCCTCAAGTGTTGCTCAGACGAGTACCTTCACATGACCTTGTGATAAATATCCTCACAGAGTCCTGGGATAAATATCCTCAAGTGTTCCTCAGACGAGTACCTTCACACGACCTTGTGATAAATACCCTCACAGAGTCCTGGGATAAATATCCTCAAGTGTTCCTCAGACGAGTACCTTAACATGACCTTGTGATAAATATCCTCACTTCATCACCCTTTAGCTCCCCAAGGAGCACAGGCCTTCAACAAGCATATACCAAGTCTTCCTGTCCCGTGCCATCTACTCAAGGTCTTTCTGTGTCTTCTTCATCCCCTTCATGTCTGTCTCCAGTTCTCTTCTCCATGTGTTCTTTGGTCTTCCTCTACCTTGCTTACCCTGGGGATTCCAGAACAAGGACAGCCTGGTAATGTTATCAACAGGTTTCCTCAATCAACCCTCACATGGCTCCTAGATAAATACCCTCTCATGGCTCCTAGATAAATACCCTCTCATGGCTCCTAGATAAATACCCTCACATGGCTCCTAGATAAATACCCTCACATGGCTCCTAGATAAATACCCTCACATGGCTCCTAGATAAATATCCTCACGTGGCTCCTAGATAAAAACCCTCACGTGGCTCCTAGATAAATACCCTCACGTGGCTCCTAGATAAATACCCTCACATGGCTCCTAGATAAATACCCTCACATGGCTCCTAGATAAATACCCTCACATGGCTCCTAGATAAATACCCTCACATAGCTCCTAGATAAATACCCTCACATGGCTCCTAGATAAATACCCTCACATGGCTCCTAGATAAATACCCTCATGTGTCTCCTAGATAAATACCCTCAAGTGTCTCCTAGATAAATACCCTCACGTGCCTCCTAGATAAATACCATCACGTGACTCCTAGATAAATACCCTCACGTGTCTCCTAGATAAATACCCTCATGTGTCTCCTAGATAAATACCCTCACATGGCTCCTAGATAAATACCCTCACGTGGCTCCTAGATAAATACCCTCACATGCCTCCTAGATAAATACCATCACATGGCTCCTAGATAAATACCCTCACGTGGCTCCTAGATAAATACCCTCACGTGGCTCCTAGATAAATACCCTCTCATGTCTCCTAGATAAATACCCTCTCATGTCTCCTAGATAAATACCCTCTCATGTCTCCTAGATAAATACCCTCACATGGCTCTTAGATAAATACCCTCACGTGGCTCCTAGATAAATACCCTCACGTGGCTCCTAGATAAATACCCTCACGTGGCTCCTAGATAAATACCCTCATGTGTCTCCTAGATAAACACCCTCGCATGTCTCCTAGATAAATACCCTCACGTGTCTCCTAGGTAAATACCCTCACGTGTCTCCTAGATAAATACCCTCACATGGCTCCTAGATAAATAACCCTCACATGGCCATGGAATGAATACCCCCACATGGCTCAGGGATAAATCTCCACAAATGCCCTGAGGTGAATACCCTCATTTGACCACGGGATGAATACACTAAGGCTCTGAGATGAATACGCTCATATGACCCTGAGATCAATATTCTCACATGACCCGGGATGACCCTGAGTTAAATGCCTGATTGCCCTGATAAGAACAACCTTGTATGACCCTGAAATTAAACCCTACAGAGAGAAAGAGGACAGGAGGGGTAAAGAAACATGGGGAAGAATAACAGAGAAGGGGTCAAGTGAAGCAGAAAAGGTCTGAAGTGAAGCATATCTAAATCAGGTAAGATTTCTCATAGAAGAAGAAGAAGAAGACTCAGTTATAAGCTGCACAGATTAATAACTTTCAGGCAGACCACACACAAATGTTATTTCTCTGTTATTTATAAGCCACACATAGAGGTGCATATGCACCATCAATCACAAAACATGTTTTTGAACACTAGACTAATCAATCATATAACTCCTTTAAAGAAATGTGTTTTTGAAAGACTAATCAATAACACATAAAACTCCTCAAAATAAACACTCATTCAAAAACAGTATTACCTTCTGAGAGGTTGTCATGTTGAGGTAATGGACACTGAAAAGACATGTGAAAAGAAAAATACATTTAAAATGACAATTACATATTTCAAAATACAACTAATACGTCATTAATTTCATTTTCAGGACCAGTTGCAGTGGTGGCTTCATGCTCCATAAGGAACAAAAAGGGAAAACAAGACAGAAGAATATGAATGTGTGCGCACATCTGCATGTGTGTGTGGAAATGTAGCGACGTGAAATACATCACATTCTTTTAATTGTAAAAACCAACAGGTAAAAGATGAAACAGAGTAAAGGTGGGTTTTGTGTTCAAACTTTCAAGGTAATGGTAGTCCCATAGCAGATACTGCCATAGAGGAAAGAAGTGTTAGAGACTTCACCATACTAGGTCCAGCATCGAGAGGTGAGGTGATCAGTTCCCTTCCTCGCTGCCTTTTCTTTCCCTAACTCTGGTCAGGTACCCATTTACAGCTAGGTAGACTGGTGCGTGTCAGTACCATGATTTGAACCCAGCACCTTTGCTGTGAGAGACTAGCACTGTTAAAACTATACCAGCAGTAAATATAAGTGTAACATTTTTTAAAAAAAATTGTGGATGTAATAGAAGTCAAAGAGAAACAATGTAAATATGCATGCCGGTATATATATATATATATATATATATATATATATATATATATATACAGGGTGTTTATAAAGTCGCTGTGCAGTGAATTTGAAAAATATTTTAGAAATTACATCACGAATGATGCAAATTTACATCATGATACTCTGTGTTCCAATGCTGTGTTCCACAATCCCGTGTGCAGCATTACACAACAAGCCCCAATTGAAAACCGCATTTCTGGTGACGTAGTCTCGCCCGGGCGTAAATTTCACTGCACAGCGACTTTATAAACACCTTGTGTATATATATATATATATATATATATATATATATATATATATATATATATATATATATATATATATATATATATATATATATATATATATATATATATATATATATATATATATATATAAAGCCAAACAACCACAATAACAAGATATTTCAGTATGAACATGCATATACAAAAAATGGCTTGGAATTACTTTAGCTCAAAAGATGATTGGTAGATGAAAAATAAATAACCAAACAAATAACTATGACGGTGTACTCTCCATAGAAAAAAAAAAAAAAAAAAAGCGAGTTGCGTGATACTGTGGTTTCCGGTGCGCCTTCTGGCCCAGTATCTATGACTTTAGCACCTGTTCAACGGGAGAGTGGGCTCATCCCTAATCTGTTTATGTTCCCAGTAGTAGACTATTCGCAAGCAGCCTGGGGGTGTCACTGCTCTGCGCGGACCTTGTTTACCGAGGCGGCGTCCGAGCTCGTATGGTGAAAATATGGTTGCATTATCTTCAAAATAGCCCTGTCTTTCCTGCCATCCTGCAACTTTGAGTTAGGGAGTTCTGAGCTCCAGTCTCTTTCCCAGGCATTTTATCCTGGCCTGGCACGCATACAGAGGACCCCACTTCTGGTTCTAAGTTAGCAGTTGGGGACAGGTGGGGTAGCACACTGTGCATTCCCCGTCATCCAGGGGGCTCTCCAACTATGCAGAGCTTGCACAATGCTGTGCTCTGGTTCTGGGCTCACCCAAGGAATCCTCACGTCCTGCACAGAGCCACTTCCAGATACCCACCACCTGCCAACCCCCCATTGTAGAAATCTCCTGCATGCGGCCATCCAGTCAAGAGCCAGTATTAAGTCTGGTGCCCAAGTGATTCCCCCCAAGCTCAGTGTGCAATTCTGGGTTCTCATCATGCTGCAACACAGGGGGGATTGTGATGCTCAGCCATCTCTCTCAACTCTGCACCGATAAATGACATCGGGGACTTAACTGTGTCTCAGTACTGGGAGGCCCCGTTTCCGGGTACACCACACACAGCCAGTTGAGGCAACGGTCGCCGTGGGCGCAAATAACTATAATTCACTGACTAATTACTTTTGAGCACATGCCTTCAGTAAATACATGCCAAGCTTTCTCGTCCTGTGCCATCCATACCATCTATATCATTTTATTTCTGCCTCCAGTTCTCTTCTCCATATTTTTTTGTCTCCCTTTATTTTTCTTACCCTGGGAATTCCAGAATAAGGAATGCCTTGTAATGCTGTCAACTGGTTTTCTTAATGTGTGTCTTATCCAACACCAGGGTCTTCTGACATGTTGTCCCACTGGTATTTGTATTGTACTTTCCATCAGTTCACACTGGTGACCTTGTTCTACATTTCAATCCTCCTATTCTAACTGTAAATAACACGCTACAATATTTAAGGGCACAAACAAGAAAATCACTGATCATCGCAAACAAATGAAAAGAAATTTAAAGGATAGAAACAAATGTTTTTAAATATAATAAAACACAATATATGCAGTATAAAAATATTATGTAATAATAAAACATAAAAAAGAAAACCAGAATGAGAAAAATATGTACAAAACACATTGTTAACGAAAAAATCAACTATAACATAAGAATAGAATATAATAACATAAGATTAGAATATAATAACATAAGAATAGAATATAATAACATAAGATTTGAATATAATAACATAATAATAGAATATAATAACATAAGAATGTTAATTTTGGAATGATTACAAAGAAAAACAACTGCTATGTTTTGAGCATCCAGACAAAAAAAAGAAAGAAAGCATACAGAAGAACAAATCCATAAACGTAAGATCCACAAAAACAAAGATGAATCCAGCATCCTTGCTTGAGGGATACAAAAGAGACAAACCTGCAGATGATTGCTCGAAGTGACAATGGCTGACAGAGGCCGTGATGCCCCAGATTTCTGGTTAAGATTTGTGATAGCAGACTCCCCCAATCCGCTGCTGCTTCTTTTATTAGAGCAGAGGGGTAAGGCAAGGTTGTTAAGAGTCTCCTTATACCAAAGAAAGCAGAGAGAGAGTTTGGGTTGGGAGATAAGAAGAAATAAAACAATGCATAAGGGAAACAATGCACACATTGTCTGAAAACTACAGAACAAAATGCACACAACTTGAATTTATTCACAGATGAACCAGTCTTTGTCCACTTCTGACAGTATACAATGTATGTGTTAATGTTTCCCATGCGCTAAACACACTGAGGCAAACAATCGACAAGTCTCTTGTAGGGGAGTGAAGTGCCAGAGACTTCATCATACTTAGTCCAGCTTTTTTTTAAAATGAAGTAGTGTTACCAGTTTCCTATCTCACTGCCTTTTGCCTTTCCTAACTCAGAAGAGCAGAGTCAGGTACCATTTACAGCTTGGTAGACTAGAGCAAGATGCAACAATGTTTTGATCCTGGAACCCAGTAACTATGCTGCGACAGGAAAGCGCTCTGATCATGTCGCCAATCAGATGCTTTTGTTGACGCTGCGCTACCATATTTTTCGACAATCAGATATCTTCTACGTCTGTCCACCTATCCTTATTTGTCATCAGTTTCACCTACTGTTAAATAGTCTTCTGGAAACATGCCCAATAAAAGTGGAATACCTCCTTCTAATAGTACACTAATTTGCTTGTACATGATAGCTAAGTGCTATTTCTGTTAGACTTATTAACTGTCAAAGAAATTCTTAACATTTTTCTGTAAAACTGTGGCATGCTGGTCTACAGTAATGAAATGTGTACTGATTATAATAATCACTGTCTGTGTGCACTTTGCATTTTTTAATGTGAAAAGTCATCCTTATACAATCTTCTCAACAACTTCATTTTCCAGGAAACTCATTAACGTTCAACACCTAATCTGGTTTTACAGCATACACGTTACAGGGATGACATCTAGCGACACTACAGTTGGATTATTAATGATAATTATGCAAGGTCAGTCGTGTCTATTTTCTAAAGCTGGCAATAAAGGAGGGTAAAAGGCTACCGTTACACGCCCATACAGGCATATTGGGATTATGTTGTTAGGCTCATATTTTCTTGACCATCGGCACACTAGGGGTGATGTAGTCAGGATCATGGCGGCCGCCTTAACCTTACCAGAGTATCTCTGGTACCCAATTGGGACTCGGTCAACCCAGGAGCCGTTTGCGGCCTAAAAAAAATCCCACCTCAACAAGCTGGCGTTAAAGTATCATCATTTTATTCGAAATCTTCGTTCATTCTTTTGTGTTTTTAAACCATGTCTGTCTGTCTTCCTATTCAAGAAAGTAGCTCAATATCTTTACGTTTAATTTGAATTTCTCTGACCTAGTTCAAATAAACAATTTTTTTAAACATAATTACTTACCTACACAAAAAAAAAAAAAAAAAGGACCCACACAAACACACCACTATTACTCTCTCTCTCTCGTGACAACATTCACATTGTTTTATTTGATATATTTTCAGCCCATCATCTCTTTAGAACAGTGGTTCTCAAAGTGGGCCATATGGCCACTCAGGGGGGCATTCCATATTTCTGGGGCACCACAGTAAGATGGTAAAGTACCTTTTTTCCAGCTAATAGTGACTATCAGGGGTGGGGGACCCACAGATGTAAAAGAGACTCAGAAGGGGGGGGGGGGGGGCCATGAGCAAAAGAAGTTGAGAACCACTGCATTAGAACATGACTTGAATGTACATCTCATACATTTCTAGCATTCATTCATTTTCTCTGTGGCTCCTTCTGCAGCATAGAACTACCACTTGTAGCTGGTCCCCTTGCATGAAGAAGCCTGCAACAAGAAATCATGTTCACATACAGTGATAGTTTCTATAGCAACATATATTACTTGGTGAAGTTGCCAGTCCCATGCACAACCTCATATTAGACACTTCTCACCTGTTACAACAACATGCCTGAGGGAGCACTAGTGTCTCACAGTTACACAAGGCAGGATGAGCAAACAACCACCAACCACCTCCACACAAAAAAGTGCTGTATTGTGCTGGAAGTGGGAAAGTGAGTATGTCTTGGGCACTTTTGTAAAATCCCCTCTTTAGGTGGTCAAACCTCATTTATTTAGCCTATAACCTCACACCCCCAGTTTCTAGACTGCATCATGTGTGATGACAGAATGACTAATTTTTCTTTTCTCACACTTCAAAGGAGGAGCTAGGCAATTCCAGCCATGCTGCTGAAGTGATAATACCTACAACCACTGCTACAGGAACAAAAATATAAATTTAATGAAATGTAGAGAATAATAATATAGTTTTCAGACTGAGAACCAGCCAGTGACGGTGTACTCTCCATAGAAAAAAAAAAGCGAGTTGCGTGATACTGTGGTTTCCGGTGCGCCTTCTGGCCCAGTATCTATGACTTTAGCACCTGTTCAACGGGAGAGTGGGCTCATCCCTAATCTGTTTATGTTCCCAGTAGCAGACTATTTGCAAGCAGCCTGGGGGTGTCACTGCTCTGCGCGGACCTTGTTTACTGAGGCGGCGTCCGAGCTCGTATGGTGAAAATATGGTTGCGTTATCTTCAAAATAGCCCTGTCTTTCCCATGGCTTTTCTGCCATCCTGCAACTTTGAGTTAGGGAGTTCTGAGCTCCAGTCTCTTTCCCAGGCATTTTATCCTGGCCTGGCACGCATACAGAGGACCCCACTTCTGGTTCTAAGTTAGCAGTTGGGGATAGGTGGGGTAGCACACTGTGCATTCCCCGTCATCCAGGGGGCTCTCCAACTATGCAGAGCTTGCACAATGCTGTGCTCTGGTTCTGGGCTCTCCCAAGGAATCCTCACGTCCTGCACAGAGCCACTTCCAGATACCCACCACCTGCCAACCCTCCATTGTAGAAATCTCCTGCATGCGGCCATCCAGTCAAGAGCCAGTATTAAGTCTGGTGCCCAAGTGATCCCCCCAAGCTCAGTGTGCAATGCTGGGTTCTCATCATGCTGCAACACAGGGGGGATTGTGATGCTCAGCCATCTCTCTCAACTCTGCACCGATAAGTGACATAACCAGCCAGTGAAGACTCAGATACCATCTGTTCAACAAACTAAAAATTGGACAGACAGATGTATGTCCATGTAGGGAGGACAAACAGACAGATGTATGTCCATGTAGGGAGGACAAACAGAAAGTAGAACATGTACTCCAGAGCTGTCAGCTCCGTGAGAAGAGCAGGGTGGCAGCGCTGCCTTCTCCAACCCAGTTGTTGAGGGAGAAACTATGTGGTGATGACAGAAGCCTGAGACAAGCTGCCAGCTTTATAAAAAAGATAGATGTGGTTATTTGAGAGCGAACAATGAAGAATAAATCAGAGAAGAAACTCAGTATAAATAAAAGGCAGAAATGAAAGGACACATACTCAGCAGAAAAGAAAACTCAAGCACAGCCAGAACTGCCCTTGACTGGACCCATACGGAAAGAGAAGAGTGGGGAGGCCAAAGAGAACTTGGAGACGAACTGTTAAAGGGGAGGCTAGGGAAATTGGAATGACTTGGGCACAGCTGAAAAAGACAGCCCAGAATAGAAATCGATGGAGAGCAACTGTTTCTGCCCTATGTTCCACAGGGAACGAAAAGGAATGATGATGATGATGAAAGGACATCTTGGTAAGCAACAACAAAATAATTGTCAAAATTTAAAAACATAAACCTTACCTCTTGTTGTTTCTCAACATACATATAATCCTCCTCCTGATAGTTTCCATCACAACCTGACACTACAGATGACCTATTGCTGGAAAACATAAATGTTAACATCAGATTAAAATTTAAAGACTGAGACCAAGAACTTCTGATGAACTCTTGATATTAACATGTATTATATTACCATGCTCAATTCAAACAAAACTATGTGTGAACTATTGTTATCAATGTTAATATACAATATACAAAGCAAGTTGTGCACATTAAAAATCCCTCGGCAGTTAGAAATCATAAAGAGTAGGCCTTACGGCCGCTGCCCTGGCAAAATTTACAAAATTAGGAAAACCTTCCCACCAGAAAAATATTTTTGGAATGTGTGATTTCTGTATACACACATTGGGATCCTTGCCAGTGCTATGGAGTTTGTGCACTGAGATTCTCCATGTGTGATCTAAGGGAGGAGATCGGAGCACTGATGGAGTTGTCAGTGTGCAATGAAGACGTGCCTTAAAACCAAACCAAATCAAGATACAACTGACAATTTGACTGAATTCAAACAAACAAATATTTGTGAACCTCTGTCATCAATAGCTGTCATCCATGTCATTCCTAGGGGTCTCTAAAGAGACAAATAAAGAATAGGACCCCTTCCCCCCCCCCCCCCCCCCCACATGTCGTACAAGGTGACTAATATGAGGTTCTGCATGAGGTTGGCAACCTCATCATATAAAACAAATTGTCCCAGAAACCACCATTGTAGGAGCATGTGAATGATTGGTACAGGCTTCCTGCCAGATAACCAACTAAAGTGGTGGCTCCATGCTCCATACGAAGCACAAAGGAAAGTGATGATAATGATGATGACTGATATAAATGTCTATACAGATTCGATTGAATTTGAACATAAGACTATTTCTGAATTACTGTTGTCAATGTCAGTATACAACTTCAAATTAAATTGAATTCTAACAAAAAAACTAATTATGAACTATTGTTATCAATATTACTACACAAACTTACAATTTTAATGTGACATATCTATTTTTACTGTTTTTTATTACTTTCACTAGAAAAAAGGTAAAGGTAAAGGATCCCGTTACACGCCCATTGAGGCATATTGGGAATATGGTGTTAGGCCCATATTATCTTGACCGTCTGCACACTAGGGGTGATGTGGTCAACATCACGCCGGCCGCCTTAACCTTCCCAGAGTTGCTCTGGTACCCATTTGGGGCTGGGTCGACCCAGGAGCCGTTTGTGGCCTAAAAAAATCCCACCTCATCTGGGGATCGAACCATAGACCACTGCGCTACGAAGCCAGTGCACTAACCACTATGCTACCGCGGCTCCTACTTTCAGTAGGACATGAACAAAAATGGTAGTATATTAGGAACTTTACCAACAGCACAATGGAACTACATTAAAGAAGTTCAGCAGTTCTTTTACCTCCCACTAGAATTCTGAGAAACAGAGCTGGGTGTGCCGGGGCGTTGGTTCCCTGAACCACTTGATGCAGAACTACCACGATTTTTTCCTGAGGGTGACAAGTTCTGAAGCCAAGAAAATGTACACATTATTATTGTTAATTTCAAACAGACATAACAAGAATGCTACATTTATACAGGCTAATCATTATGGCAATAATATTTAAAAACTACAGTGTAGTCCAGATAAGTAAGAGTCGTTGGGAGCATCTACAGGACTTCTACTTATCCAAAATTCTGCTTATCTAAATTTTCCTCAAAGATGGACATTTACGTCAGAATAAGAGACACAGCAATTATTTTAACTTTCAGAAAAAACATATTTTTTATTTTAAATTTTCATTTCTGCATCTTTTAAAGTTTTCAAAAGTAATTTAGTGAAGTGTCAAGTTAATTACTAGTAGCATAGTAGCTAGTGTGAAACATTTTAATCACATTTTGGCTTAGTATATTTTGCATGCTATGTTAGGGTTTCTACATGGATTCCAAGACAAGTAAGCTGATGTAATGAGTTACTGACCCTGACTTAAGGACTTTTCTGTTCTCTGGTGTTTTCTTTCCTTCCTTCCTTCTTACGAGTGCCTGCCAAAAACTGGTTTATGTTTATTATTTACTATTCTTATGCCTCGGTTTTCACTCTTTGTTTATCTCCAGATCTCAAACACGCAGTCCCGTTGCTGTCAGAGTTCAACACATGCATTTTTCTCGCAAACCGAGGTGAACCAGTGTTTGCTCAGTCGGCTCTACGATTATGTGCTTGCTGGTTTAATAAATTTTAGCATCATAATGTCCTGATGGAAGCTCAGACTTCTATTAACCTATTATCGCATAAAAAATGTACGGCCACGTAGTACTGTAACTTAGGTGATGAAGGCAGATGTTCTACTTACATGAGTCCAAATTTGAGTTGGGACAGAAAAATTACTTCGACTTATCGAAAAATCTAACAAAACTAAAGAAGACCTTTGTCCAGAACTTTCACAGATGCTTCTACTTAAATGAAATTTGATTTAAGCGAGTCCACTTAAGTGGACTGTACAGCACTGCATTTGTTTGTGACTGACTACTTAAGAAATCTCGCTAGTGGGACAAGAGATAAGAAGACACTGGAGATGGATAGGACCCACACTGAGAAAACCTGCTGATAACATTACCAGGTAGTTCTTGTTCTGGAATACCCAGAGTAAGACAGGTAGAGGAAGCCAAAGAACACAGAGGAACAAACGAACGAACAAACTTTATTTTCAAACCATTGAGAACTGAGCATGCAGGCCTGTTTGACATTCTGCCACTTCTTTCTCTCATCTTTTATAATGAAATTAATTTTATTCTCACATGCATTTTACAAATTAATTAAAGAATTCAACGTTGTAGAAGTAAAATTAATAGTATACTCACAAACACAATATCTAATTAAAATCAGGAAATAAAATATGTTGAAAAGTACAAACTAATTATTACCATGAAATAAAATATGTTGAAAAGTGCAAAGATCATCATTAGAACCTACATTTGATATTATATATTTATTTGGAAACATAATCAGATTAGAGGGGGCATGTAATCAGAAGTCATAAAGTATTTGAAAAGTCTTCAATTGTATGAAAAGGGACCGAGGTTGTTTTCAGATCATGTAAAAGATAGTTCGAAAGATGAGCAGCAGAGTACGATAAGCTTTTCTTGAATAAGTCAAGCGAAGGCTTACTTGCAATTTGTTAAAGCATTGACTGCCTCTTTCATTGTATTTGAACAT
>JAMPIV010009021.1:0-120706 GCA_024509875.1 Oreohelix idahoensis
AGCTGGCTTCAACGCACTGTCGCTTTATCAAGATTATTTGCACTAGTGGTCTCGAACTAACGCTCCTAAGTGAGTATATCAGCAAGTCTAGCCAATGAGGCCACGTTTCGACAAGTGTTTGAAAAAATGTTACCTTTCTACGTCTCCCTAACAACCAAGATAGTATTTATAGTCCGACCAATCGTGGTTCGTCTTTCATTTGTTGCGCTCCAATCAATTTGGAGTTTACATGGTAGGCTATTTCTGTAACGCAAGGTTTTTTCAAACATGTTATAAAAAAATTTTATGAGCAGAAATGATTTCATGCTGTCAGGCATCCCCAATATTTTATTTGGTTATAACTTGTTAATTCCTAGACTATTTGCGTAACGTTTTACATATTCTTTGTCAGCAAACCCTAAGGAACCCAAATATCCAAATTTAAAAGAGCTACGTGGCTGCGTTCAAAATATGCAATTTCTACCTCCTGTTTCGAAGATGTGCTGTCTGGGAAGGGTAGTGTATTTTATCACTGTCCGTCTGAAAAAAAATTTAGTGCATGTAGTCTTACACGCGTGATGGTAGCATTTGTGTATCGCGCGACGCGTGTTGCATGCGTTCCTGATTTTCAGCCCTCCCTCTCTCTTTATCCTTTTGTCCATCTGTTCGTTCGTTTTGGTAACGCAGTGTAGAAAAAGACATGAATGGAATTTAAAATTTAGGTCAACTTGCATATTTCAAGGTTTTTCTTAGAAAGGCAGCACATTTTATTGTGTGTTTGGGAAACGCGTGTATGTTGCAGAAGGCCTATATTTAACGTGGAAACGTTACAATTTGCAGACGAAGCATAAAACAAAGGGGATTTCGAGTACTGTCATTGTGACAGCACTGTTCTTTACCATTCTTCTTCCTTTATTTATTATATGGATTTATTAGGCTTTATATTTACTAGATAATTTATATATGTGGATTAGAATATTCCACGACAACCATATTTAATACCCCTAGAACAACTTGTCAACATACACAACATAAATAATAAATAATACCACATATTACCAAAGGAGAATCTACGAAAGGGGCAAATAGATTTTCAGGACATATCCTTTCAACACCTGGAGGTTTATACAGCTGGATTCTAACCTTTGATGTCGATACACCCTATTCTTTTCAGAAAAGGGGGTATTTCTTGTAAGACCAGTCTCTTATCTGGCACTATCCTGGTATCATCTGATACATCTTTTTGTCCAGGATATCTTACATTCTTATAACATCTCAAACCTTTCGTGACAGAAAGTTTATACAGAAATGTCTGTCCCTGTCCTTTTGTGTGATCAATCACACCTTCAGCACTCCGGTCGTAAATTTCATCTGATACATCTTTTCGTCCAGGATATCTTACATTCTTATAACATCTCAAACCTTTCGTGACAGAAAGTTTGTACAGAAATGTCTGTCCCTGTCCTTTTGTGTGATCTATCACACCTTCAGCACTCCGGTCGTAAATTTCTTTTCTTCATTATTCGCTTGTTATTTGGCATTTCCTTTTGCCCTTTCATTCATTTTATTCTTTAAGTTGGACATAGAATGGTGAAGTCTCTAACACGCCACTTCCCTATGGCAGTATTTGCTACGGGAGTACTTCGTATCTTATTGTTTACCCCTACACAGACGTATTCACGTTCTGCCGGGTGAACTGTGGTATTATCGTAACAATACCCAGTCATCAGACCGGTCACCAGCTTATCTCTTTGAATCCGTCTGACCACCTGTGGAAACGTGTCGGTCCAACATTTGACCCCAGTGGAAAAACTGCTGATCGTGTTGACACAAGCTTGTATTGTGCGGCCGATGAAAGAAAACAACACTGTCTGATCAGACATCTGTCTGGCGGAAGCACGCAGATAAAGGCGATAATTAGATAATCTGTCGGGGTAAACATCTGGGCGGAGGACTTTACGTCAGGAACACACGGTCACAATATTGTGATGGACGGAGGTGCGGCCAGAAGTCTTATGTAACGATGTGACATCACTGTTTTAAGAGGCCACGCGTGTATATTAAATTTAATATTTTTCAAATACGCGTGTGATGAGTAATGATAAACAAACAGACCCCTCTAGTGCTAGAGAGCGATTGGTTCGCCAGAGTCTACAATGAATTTGATTGGAACAATCCGCAGAAACTCAGCTGAATTTGAACTGGAAACTGTAAAATATAAAGTAGTGAAATCCCAGACACAGAACACACAGAGAGATCGCATTGTACAGCGAACAAATCCCCAGAAGCCAGTGAGATATTGGACTTAGTATTCCATACTTATAAGTGACAGTTCAACGTATTTGGGCAACTCTGAAAACTTAAGAGTAAACCCGCACATATAAAAATACATAGACTGTAAAAACTTAAGGGACCAGGACGTTAATATAACAAGTCTGGAAACCTAGGAATCAGATTCACCAGTCATAAGAGGACTTTAACTCAAGTTTTCCCAGCAAATGATTTCACAGAGACACCCACCGTCAGAGGTATTAACTCTAATTTCCCAGACCAAAATGATTCGAACAGCATCTAACCTAAAGTGCTGTGTGTCCATTCTAATCTGTGCATGAGATTGTGTTTACCAAATATTTGGGGTAAGTGTAAACATTTATATTACAAACGTGAATTTAACATGTTTTCTTGCTAGTGGTTATATATGAGGCTGGCAACCTCAATATATGAAAATAGTATATTCATGAACCACTACAGCAAGAGTTGGTGATTGTTTCCGACTAGTCGTGCGGGAAACCCGACAGCAAAGCGACCCCAGACTCCGACTGGAGCAGGGATGAGTGATGATTACATCACATGTGCCTAAGGTGTATCATATTATCTTGTGAGAATTATGTACCTTTTTTAGTTGTAATTCAGGCAAATCGTTGTTCATGCACTCCAGACGCAATTTCCAAGTTAACACTCAGAAAATTATGGGTGAATTTTCATCATATTCCCCGAGGTACACTGGTGTGCTCGGGAATTTAATTCTTCTGAGAGGTTAACATTGGTGGGTGGAGCGCATGATAATGAGCCTGTTAGTTTGCAGCGAACAAATGTACTCAGCAGGCATTTGTTTCTTCTATTTGTCTAAAGCTCGTGGTTACAAGTCATCAGACGATTTGTGGTACTAACTCAGCTAGTGTGAGAGAAAAGCATCCGCCCTAACTGCCTACAGTGGAAGAGAGTGTGGAGAAGGCTTTCGTCATCACAGAATTGATGAACCACAGCTGCAGGACTCACTCATACAAGCTAAGTGCTAACTAAAAGGCAACAGCAAAAAAGGGACAATTCCAGTTAAACTTTACATATAAAGTTTAATTTCCACCTACGTCTCAATGATGAGAAAGTTATAACTATCACAATTCCACTAATCTTTTCATATTTATTTTAACCTGTTAAAGACTATTTCACTATTAAATTTGTTACCTGTTGTTTTTTAATGAATACTTAGACATATATTTACAATGAACAGAAATATACCTTACATGAGGGATTTCGTTGGATTACACCAACTGGGGGCTTGCACGGGCTAAACCATTGCTTAAATCCTTCACAAAAGGCGACGGACCAGATAATAAGTTAACTAATTGCTCAGCCCTAAGCAGCTTTTGTTCTTGACTTCTGGGAATATCTTGTGAACGCTCCCTTCAGGTAGAAGTATTATTAACCTTCTATCTACATCTCTGCCAAGAGTAATCTTGCGCGCAGGTAGATACCTTGGACGCCAATATTAAATACTCTTGAGTTTTGGTCACTGTTGGACCACTACTGCAAAGCAGGGGAGGCAATCAGTGACAAAGTTGTATGACACATTTCAAATACATGTCTTATTTTATTATATAATTATGTGTGAAAAGGTTTAAATAATTATAATATTTTTTCGAAACTTATTATTATTTTTGTTTTGGGACGTTTAAATTGTGTTAATCATTCGGTATAAATGGTTGATATACTGCGCATTGTTAGAGAAATATGTTTTAATTCACGAGCCGAACAGTTCCCAAGAATCTGTCTGCATACCTCACTCAATCCAATCCGCCTGCATCACTCAATCTAATCTATCGGTATCACTTACGTATTCCAATCTGTCTGGACCACTCATACAATCCAATCTGTCTGTATCACTCGATGTAATCTATCTGTATAACTCACTCAAGCAAATATGTCCACATCACTCAATCCAATCTGTATCACTAAATCTAATCTATTTCTATCGCTCACTCAACCGCTTGCTGATCGTTTTCTGTGATCCGCTAAACTGAAAGTAGGATGTATACACGTCACACTTCTCGATTTGTTACTCAAAATTAACGAGAACAAACATGTATGCACGGAGCACACGTAGAACTTGTCTGTCTGGCTGATTATTAGAAATTAAGACACTTTATTCCAAATATCAACGCGGTCATAGCTCTTAAAAAAAAAAATAAAAAAAAAAAATAAAACTGCCTTGTTCTGACGAGGCGGGCCCTTTCAACTTAGACACAAATTTGTACAACAAACTGAGAGAAAACAAAAGCCTCTTCTAAGTATAGGGTCTCCTAACATTGAGAATCAGGCGCTCTCCGCTTCCATTCCACCACTCATCTTCCTCAGAAAATCTACCTTCCCTGAGCATTAATGACCCTGACCCAGTGAGTCAGATGAAAATGCGTTCGGACAATGCCGGTTATATTAGGGTGCACGTCCAAATATAAAAAGCCTTATGGTCTGGTTTTTAGATTTCGTCATCGCTCGCTCTTATACAACTACATCTATCATCAAACTCCATAATTCTTGCCGTTTGTACGTCGGTCACATATAAGGGGTGCAACTGTGGTTGAAAGTTAGACATTAATTGTATTGCTTACCTTATGTGTACTCTCTCGAAAATAGTAACACTCAAGGAAGAAAAGTCGGTGAATTGTGCAACACAAAGTGAGTGACAGTGATATATGAATAAAATGTAAGTTTTTGATTGTAGAACCCAGTTTCATTCCTAAAAACGAATTTAACTCCTCATTTAGTTAAAAATAACCTTAAAATGTAAGTTTTTGATTGTTTCTTCAAGACTAAATTTGAATTTAAAGTATTGCAGACTTATTGTTGGAGCTACTCACTGAAAATGAAACGGTTTACTGGAGCATAGATACCATGATTTCCGATGATCCCAACGACGCAGTTGATTTCCCAACCGAGTTCCTTAACAAGCAGTGCCAATCAGGAATGCCATCGCATTTGCTGAAATTAAAGGTTGCTGCATTTATCATGCTGGTGCGAAATCTGAACGCAAAAAAACGGACTATTGAATGGCACGCGTTTGGTCATAAAAGTATTGCATCGGAATTCCATTGATGCAGAAATTATCACAGGCAGTAATAAGGGAGAACGGGTCTTAATTCCTCGCATTAACTTAGAACCGAGCCAGCGCAGTTTGCCATTTAGGATGCAACGTCGTCAATTCTGAGTGATTTTAGCATTTGCAATGACGATCAATAAGGCGCACGGACAATATTTTGATCACGTAGGAGTTTTCCTTCCTGAACCTGTTTTCGGACACGACCAGCTTTATGTCGCCCTCACCCGAGGAACAAATCATGAAAACTTGAAAGTTTTTGTTAAAAACCCTTTTTATCAGGGAACATTCTTTGAAACAAATCCACGCACTTTCACCAAAAAAAAAATGTTGTCATCAAAGAACTTTTATACTGAATTAAAAAATAGTTTACAGTTTTTGATTTACTTCCGTCATTATTGACGGTTATTGCTAGTTTCTGTCATAAAGTTGGCGGTCTGCCTCTGGCTTCTCTTTTCGCCATACAGTTATTCTTGTTAACCTTTTTATAGATTAACAATACTCTACAAATATTTTCTAAGCCATTGTAATATATAACACATAATGGAAGAGCTGCAAGCCATTTTAGATAGCCTAAGAATAAGAAAATAAATGTAACATTATATATTGTTAAATTAATTACATTCAGATGTTTTTTTTCGGCACACAGCAAACATTCTAGTGAGAAAAGGAAGAGCGGTGAACAGACACTGCAGTTTCCATGTTGCATGAAGTATGTGATTTCTTAAAACAGATGGCTTAAACTGGTATTTAAAACTGAAACAAAACATGACAATTATGAGACTAGTGGATGATTTATTTATTTATTTTTTTTGGGGGGGGGGGGGGGAGAAGAGATGAGTGGAAAGGAGGGGAGAGAAAGAAAAAGAGAGAGAGAGAGAGAGCCAGATAGACCAAGAGAGACAAAGACAGAGAGAACGAGAAAGAGAATATGGCATGGAAACTGACACTGTAGAACTCAAGTTAAGTACACGTAATTCTAATATGTTTTAGATCAAATTTGAAGTTGGTCGACACATTTTTACCAAAGACACTTAATACGAAAACTAATCAATACCAGTCCAGCTGTTCCTGAGTTGTTTACTGTGAAAGGAAAACAATGTAAAATTAGCATAGGTTTTTGTTTGTTTGGTGTGATGAGAGGTTTTTAGTTATATATAAGGTATAAAGAAGATATCCAGGTGTATCAGATGATACAAGGATAGAATGCCAGTCAAGAGTTCTGGTCTTAAAAGTAATACCCCAGTCTTAGAAGTAAGCACTGGTGTATAGTTGTCATAGGAATAGTCAGACTGTGAAAATCACTGGCCTAGATGGTAAGTAGTAGTACAAGGATTTAAGGTGTCTCCTCCCCACAACCATTCTATGATAAATTAATGCTAGGAGATAAATGAAATGAATAAACACTTTAAACACAACGGTAAAAAGAAAACAAGTTCTCAGATACAATTAATGAATCATTTAAAATTTATATTGATTTTTATTTTCTACTGTTTGGATAAGAGATGCAGCAATAGTGAATGCAGTAACTCATATTATTCACTGCATGAAATCAACTACTCGAACCAGAATTCAAGACCGTGATTATCATCCTTCTGGTATCTAGAGAAACAGTTCTGCACGTAGGCTGGCTGAGGCGAGCATATCGAAAAAAAAATACTTAAATAATGCGTAGGATAGGACCTTTCGGATCTGCGGACCTGCAGATAACAAAAATTTTTTTTGTTTATACAATATTTTCTTGGGCTACGAGCTGCATGATAAGAATCAAGAAATAAGACAATACCTCTGCTGCAACAATACCTCTGTTACAACATAAATAACAGTTTACGAGTACTGTCACAATTAAAATGTATACCTCTATGTGCTATACAACAATACCTAAATACACTAGCTGGTATAAACAAAAATAACAATTACCTCTGCTACATACAACAATCTCTGCTATTCGCGCCAATTTCCTAATTAACCTCTGCTAACACAATACTCTGCTAGGACAAAAACAATACCTCTGCTACAACAAAAACCACAATACCTCTGCTACAGCAATACCTCTGCTACAACAATACTCTGCTACAATACCTCTGCTACTACAATACTCTGCTACGACAAAAACAATACCTCTGCTACAACAACACCTCTGCTACAACATTGCCTCTGCTACAACAATACCTCTGCTACTACAATACCCCTGCTACAACAACACCTCTGCTACAACATTGCCTCTGCTATAACAATACCCCTGTTACAACAATACCTCTGCTACAACAATACCTCTGCTACAATACCTCTGCTAAGATAATACTTTGCTACGACAAAAACAATACTTCTGCTACAACAATACCTCTGCTGCAACAATACTTTTGCTACAACAAAAACTACAACCAAAAAGCTACATTCATTCAAATGGGTGCTTCCCTAGCATAGAACTCAAACAGCACGACAAGGTCACTAATGTGGAACTCATGACAAAAACCAGACAAGTGCCAGTTGAACAAGAGATGTGAAGAAGATGCTGGCGACGGATAGGACACACGTTGACGCAACCTACTGATAGCATTACGAGGCAGTCCTTGTTCTGGAATCCCCAGGGTTAAGAGAGGGAGAAGTAGAGACACACATTCACAAAGAAACGCATGAAGAGAACTGCGGACAGAAATGAAAACGATAAGGAAAACATGGAAATAAATCTAGCAGATGTCATGTGACAGGAAGATTTGGCGTGTGTTTGTTGAAAGCATATGCTCATTGGAGAGCTAAAGGGTATTGACTGATTGATTTAGTAGTGTTCTGTAAAACAACAAAGCTGCAACAAGAGCAGTATAATAATATTATTAAGCTGTGCCAGTCTGCCATATAACGTGATGTCGTAAAAAAATATGAAGTTCACTGATCAAACATATATGATGTGGTGACAGACTGGCGGTCCCGTGTAATTATCGGGAGTCTCTGAAGAGAACAAGAAAGAATGTGGGGGCTAGTGTACCCTCAGACAAGTTGAACTAGGCGACTAATGAAAGGTTGTGCATGGGGCTGGGAACAGCATCATTGTAAAACATATAGCCACAGAAATCAACGCTGCAACACCATGTGGTTGCTTGGTGCAGGCTTCCTGCCAGGGGACCAGCTGCACTGGTAGCTCCATA
Source organism: Oreohelix idahoensis (assembly GCA_024509875.1). NCBI lineage: Eukaryota > Metazoa > Mollusca > Gastropoda > Stylommatophora > Oreohelicidae > Oreohelix > Oreohelix idahoensis. The sequence goes on from JAMPIV010009021.1 coordinate 8,500, forward strand.
CTCAGTAAGGAGAGGAAAGGAAAACTATGATGATGATGATGATGATGACGATGATGACTATGATGGCTACTATAATGATGATGATGATGATGACTACTATGATTATGATGATGACTATGACGACTACTATGATGATGATGGCTATGACGACTACTATGATGATGATGATGATGATGACTACGACGACTACTATAGTGATGATGACTACGACGACTACTATGGTGATAACTATGACTACAATGATGATGATGACTATGACGACTACTATGATGATGATGACTACGACGACCACTATAGTGATGATAACTATGACGACTAATAAGATGCTGATGACTATGACGACTACTATGATATTGATGACTATGACGACTACTATGATGATGATGACTATAACGACGACGACTACGATGATGATGATGACTACTATGATGGTGATGACTACGACGACTACTATGATGATGATGACTATGACAACTACTGTGATGATAATGACTATGACAACTACTATGGTGATGATAACAATGACGACTACTATGATGATGATGACTATGATGACTACTATGATGATGATGACTACGTAACTACTATGGTGATGATAACTACGACGACTACTATGATGATGACTATGACGACTACTATGATGATGACTATGACGACTACTATGGTGATAACTATGACTACTACTATGGTGAAAACTATGACGACTACTATGGTGATAACTATGACGACTACTATGATGATGACTATGACGACTACTATGATGATGACTTTGACGACTACTATGATGATGACTATGATGACTACTATGATGATGACTATGACGACTACTATTGATAACTATGACGACTACTATGATGATAACTATGACCACTACTATGATGATGACTATGACGACTACTATGATGCTGACTATGACGACTACTATGGTGATAACTATGACGACTACTATGGTGATAACTATGACGACTACTATGGTGATAACTATGACGACTACTATGATGATGACTATGACGACTACTATGATGATGACTGACGACTGCTATGGTGATAACTATAACGACTACTGTGATGATGATAACTATGACGATGATAACTATGACGACTGCTATGGTGATAACTATAATGACTACTATGATGATGATAACTATGATGACTACTATGATGATGATAACTATGACGACTACTATGATGATGATAACTATGACGACTACTATGATGATGATAACTATGACGACTACTATGATGATGATAACTATGACGACTACTATGGTGATGACTATAACGACTACTATGATGATGACTATGACGACTACTATGATGACTATAACGACTACTATGATGATGACTATGACGACTACTATGGTGGTGACTATGACGACTACTATGATGATGATAACTATGACGACTACTATGATGATGATGACTATGACTACTACTATGATGATGACTATGACGACTACTATGATGATGACTATGACGACTACTATGATGATGACTATGACGACTACTATGGTGATGACTATGACGACTACTATGATGATGACTATGACGACTACTATGATGATGACTATGACGACTACTATGACAACTACTATGGTGATAACTATGACGACTACTATGATAATGACTACGATGACTACTATGATGATCATGATGATGATGCCTATGACGACTACTATGATGATGATAATAATGACTACGATGACTACTATGATGATGATGATGATGACTATGACGACTACTATGCTGATGATGAAGAGATTGGTTGGTGTTGTAATTTCTATTTGGGCAATAAATTATGCAGTTCAGTAATTATGTTGTCATAAATTTTTTTAAATTACTATTTTGATTTGGTTTGGTTTTATGCACTATCTTCATTGCACACGGACAACTCCATCAGTACTCCGATCTCCTCCCTTAGATCACACAAGGAGGATCTCAGCACAGTGCACGAACTCCACAGCACCGGCGAGAATCCCAATATGTGTAAATAGAAATCACACATTCTATAAATATCTTTGTGATGGGTAGGTTTGTGGCCGTTGGTGATGATGATGATGATTGTTTACTTCTTAATAGCTATGTTCTGATTTGATCGCATAGTGTTCGTATCACTATCCTAACAGTAGGCAGCTTTAGTTCGATGATGCTAAGTTACTTCTTTCTCTCAGACGATTACAACAAGGCATAACGGACAGATGGTTGATGATTCAACACCTTGATGAACATACTTCGCGCTGACAGCAGTGAACATTAATGCAAAGTTTATTTACATAAAGATCAGCAACAGTTGGATAAAGGTGATATGCCCAACCTTCACCTATGGTTGGTAGACTTGTACAGCAAACAATGTTCAGATACATATTTACTAGTATGTCTTGCTCTCTCGTTCATTCTCGCTGCTTCAATACTTCTAGCTGTCTCTATTAGTTATTGGTGGTCACGACTTGATAACTATTGCTGTCGATATTTTCCTGTCCTCAAAATTCGTCGTGTGGTAACAATGTCTTCTCAAAGTGCTCTATTATAAGTTCTGTTCTGCTTAATTTTCTGTAGTCTTACTTGGTGTATGTAGAGAATACTGGCCTACTGTCAGGGGCTGACGATTTCCCAAGTTCACTTGCTACTTGTCAGACTGTCACCTGGTCTACTATGTTGCCTACCAGCAATATAGTTTTAAATGTTCAACGTACCTGAATCATTTTGAAAACCACACACATTTCTTGAAACTGGCAACACCGTCTCATGTCCTCAGAATAACTCACAGAAACTATCATATATGTGACATATAGGCGATCGAGCGTCTGAGATGATAGTTATAGACTGCTCTGTCATCACAGAAGCAAGCCAAACTCATTTGGCCTTATCACTCGATAATAACTCTCGATTGCGCCAGACATCTATAAAATACTATCTTTAACACACACTTGGAAGATAGCCCATTTTACTTAATCTTACGCTAACGCGTTTAGACCCGAACTGCCTATATTTAGTACAACGATTTACACATCGTCTGTCTCGAAAACAACTCACTAAACGATATAAATTTCCCGCGCATGCTTAACTTAGCCGAGTTCACCCAAAAACAGAACTCCAAACTTGAGTCAGCACTTTTGCCCAAAAGGGACATAAAAATACTGTTGATCCCTACTTCAGTGTATTATGGATTATCGCCCTATGATTATAAAGTTTTAAGTCATGGATTTTCGCCCTTTGGGTTATGAGCCCATTAATTTCCTTCATGCAAATGTTTTAAACCGGATTTCTTACACTCAAACTCACTGTTACAGGTTTCTAATTTTAAAATTTTGACAGGGCAGCGGCCATATGGCATACTCTTTACGATTTCCAACTGCCGTGGGATTTGTAACGTGCGCAACTTGCAAACACAGGACTTCCTATTTGTTTCGCCCTTATCCGAGAAGGCTAGGCATCCTACCTCACTACCCAGGAGATCAGGGAGAAGTATGACATCATTTGGACGACTGGGTTTGAGAAAAAAAAAAATTACCTTACATTATATTCCCTCTACTGGGAATCGAACCTGGTACCTTGGGAATTCTAGGCGGACACTCCCTTAAAATAACTTTTTACAGCTACGAAACTGACTTTAAAGTGTGATTCCCAAGCGTAACGTACACTCTGCCTTTGTGGAAATTGTCGCAATGTGGAATTTAGAACTGGGCGCATGTCGTGGAAAAAGAAAACAAAGATGTCTTTGAAAAATTATAATACAGAACTAGTGAAAGAAATAGAAAATAGATAAACTGAACTGGTTGTACATATAAAGTGGTGCAAAATTGGCTCAGCGTCGTTTCACGATGTACTGACACATCAAGGCGATGGCGCCGTTTGGTTGGTCCTAGGTTCGATTCCCGGTAAGCCTATCACTTATATTTTCTTTTCTGTTGTCTGGTGTCATCCTTTATGTCCAACGAGTACCTGTTAAATACCTTTATTTATTTATTTACTTATTTATTGTACATATAAAGGAACGTTACACTTTGTTCAAAACCATTGTAGAAGGAAAATACGACGGCTAGCGGACACGTGGATAGTAGCGCTTTTACGTGGGAAGATAACAAGAAATGGGCAAGAAACAAAACAGCCTATCAGAGAACAGCAAAACCTTTAAATATGGCCCTTTACAAAAGTCGGATATTTTGTACAGTTTCTTCCTTCTGTGTTTGTTTGTTTTTCGGAAATACAAATCTGCATATACGATCTTATGAACTTTGCATTTTAAATTCCAGTGTCTACGCCCTGTACATTCAGGCTGTTGCTATTTTTTCCCGTCGCTTTCGACGGGTATGTGCTAGTAACAATTGTGCCAACAATAACGTCATAAACCCCTCCTACTGTGGCTATTTTTGGATGTTAATGCAATAATGTAAGACATCTTAGTTTAAACTAACACAATGTATGTGGGTAAGACACACACCATATCTTCTAGACATCTTCAGTTAATGGAATTATACTACTACCTGCCAATGTGAACAAACTCTTGGAAGATTTATGAGTTTATTTGAGCGTACACTAGAATTAAGAGCTATACGTTATTTATCACCCACCTTCCTTATATTTACTGGTCTAGTGTACAGAGTATATAGCTATTTACAATCTATCTTCCTTCCATTTATTTATTTTTCTAATGGCAGAGGTCGGCGCCCCAGAAGTTCTGGGGATCTACTTTAGTAACACTGAGCCCTATAAAGATCTACCATTATTGTGACGAATCAGTTGTGCACTTTTATAACTGTCGTCCTCTCCGGCAGTATCACTTTTTTTCATTTTCCTCAAGGATCATCCTATTATTTGGCACATTTTATGCCCTACATTTTTTGCTCTGAGCCGCTCCCATACGTATTTACGTTTCAACAAGTGAACTGTAGTATTATCGAGGTTAATTAGACAGGTCAGCGGATAATACTTTTAGCACGTAAGTCGCGTAGCCACCTTTGATTGAGACTATCTGTGTCGACAAAAGGTGGTAGCGCAGGATCGATGAAAAGAAAGCCATATTGTCTGTCTGAGACATCCGTCTGGCGGATGCACTACTGTGACAGACGAACTCAGCTGACCCTGAAGTGTTGGATGATATGGTACGACCCTTCGTAACGACCCCTTCGGATAACATCAGTGCCTCCGAGTATTGTGGTAACTTTTCGTCAAACGGGATTTTTTCCACCTGGACTCATTAGCTATGCACAACAGAAACGTGGACTCATTAGCATGCAACCTTTCCACGCAGATTGTCAACACGTTTGCTGATTAATATGTGGACAGTTATCTACCGTTCATTCTGGTCATCGCATTGATTTAAGGAGAGGTTAAATCACGCCCACGGATATCTCTTGAGCAATCATATGCAGTTATTTTCATTAACTTGGTCAGAACGCCGGCCCAGTGGGGGCGTTGCCAGAATCAAACGAAAGTAGCGGCACACGATCAAACAGGCACTGAGGGATCTCAGGAAAGACTAGCGGCATGCTATCAAAGGCAGTAGTGGTCCCTGAAACGAATGACGCAAGTTTCTTGTCGGCATTTCGCATCTCTGTGTCAACCAGAACACCGCTCGAAAGACGGAGCGACGGGAAAGCCGAAGCGGACGCAGTGAACGGAGATACGGAAAACCAGGGGCGGCATCTCTCTTTAGTCTGGCAGTCAGAACCCCGAAAGTCTCCTGAGATCTAAAAAGGTGTCACATTCTAACATGTCCCCCCAATATTGCATTCCAGTTAGATATGTACAGACCATGAAGAAAGCCATTTTATCATTCGGTTGCCAGAGATTTAAGATTCACTAGCTATAGTAGAATTTTGCTAGATTTCCATCTGAATTGGTGGCTACATTGGAGTGATTTCTTTTTCTGTGCACGGTATAATATATTTGTTAAAGTGATCAGTGGTCTAGTGCTTTCATTTTATTTCACTGGATTTTTTGTTCTTTTAAATCTATTAAATTAAGCTCATCTCAAAAGTTCCAGTGGTAAATTTAATGATATATCTATTATATTATTTCCAAAAATAATAGATGCTTAAATGCTAAAGTAATTTTTAAAGTCGCGAAGGAATTTATAATTAATAAATTTAGTTAAGTCCTATATATATAGATGTGTGTGTTAACCATTAGACTCGCGAAGTGTTTTCTTAAATACATAATTAAATGCGCGAGTGTATATAAATAGTCTTAACGGTAAATTTATCGCGCGTTAGAATATTATTTGATTTTTGCGGTATGATTATGTTGTCATGGTTTTTCTATCTTCTTCTATAGAATGATCACATAACCTGTGCGATCCCAGCAATAAAGAAATCATACAGAGTCTTCCAGACTCGGTTCTTAAACTTCCAGATATATTGATGAAACATTTTAAATATAATCTTGTGGCGGTCCGATGCGGCCTAGCTATCATAATTACATGAAAGAAAGCCTACCCAAGAACATTTAAATAAACCATCAAATTAAATTGCCAATCTGTACGATAAACTGGAAGAAGAACAGTTGCCAGTAGTGATATTTTATTTACTGCTCTACTGTGAGAGAGTACATATTTACCTAAACTGTGACTGGGCCTAGTTTTTCCTCACTGGATTTAAAACTTACCGGTCAGCTGCTATCATCACGCATTGAAGGAATTTTACCACCAGCGGCGAAATTAAAGAGACCACGCCATTCTCATCCCTGTACCTAACTGTGACAGTGCCATCCCATAGACTCCTTTTTATATAATAAAACACAAGAACTCTTAGGCTTCACGTCCGGCGATAAGTGGGAATATTTGCTATCAGCCAACATCGCTAAAACTGGGGCTCGACATCGAAGTACCAGACATTTTCATATGTCAAGAGTGTAATTGCTGTTTATATAATTCTATGGAGTGCCTGATGCTTCAATCGGTAAGTGTGTGTGAGCATATGAGTGTGGGCCCTCACGAGCGTGCATGAATGACAGGAGATTTAATTTTTGCAAACCATTTGTTAACTTGCCTACCGGGTAATACATTTTCTGTATACCCTGCATTGTTCCTTTAAGTGGGATATTTTGATAATTCTGTTTCCCCCCCCCCCCCCCTTTTCATTTGCTTAGTAAAGGGAAAAACAATTGGGAATAACAGGATTTTTTTTCTACCACCCATACCTAATATTGTAACCCCCCTTTCAGAGTAATTAAATTCACTGTTGGGTTACCTTACCTATGTTCCTTATAACTATCTATCTTTGGACTGGGTTTATCTTTGTCTAATACAAGCGGGAAGGGCTTAGTCGATACCAATCTTCTTCACCCCCCCCCCCCCCCAACCTTGTTATTTGTGTTTTCTGTATTTATGATATTTTTTTCCTGTAACACATGATACTTGTTGTGATTGATTTTAATGTTAATAAACAGCATAAACTTATTTAGTACTGTGTTGGAATACCAAAGCCCAAATTTCCCATATCTGTTTAATATAGTTTGTATTCACGTGCGTCTGTGTGTTTGAAGCACCAAATCGGTGTGAGCGCAGGTGTGTGTCTGGAAACTGGCAAATAATTGTTTGACCAGGAGAAATTGAGAAGATTGAGAGCAACGATTGTCGTAAATAAGTCTGTCCTTACTCTACCCAGCACTCTGTGAAGCAACTATTTACTTTCTAACCCTTATTATTACTGAGCCTCACCATCATTCTCCACTCTAAACAGGACCACTATTTCTAAGACTCTTTCTCTCAAAATAAATTTACGACACCGACAACACAGGTGATTATGCGTAATCGTGTCCGCTGGCCCATCTTTGTATCAATATTACCGATAATCTGTCTGGGGAGACAATATTGGTGGGAAAGCATCTAGACAGGAAATAAATTCACAGATTTGTTTGTGAGTTTGCATAAAGATGCAATTGGAAGTATTACTGCCTTAATCACGCGTTGTAATTTTAAAATTTTGATATTTTAAAACACGCGGGGGATATTATGATTAAACACCCCACCCATATAGATCTAAAGAGCTTACAATTGGCTTGATTTGAGAGCCGGAATAGACTTTGACTTTCATTGGCGAATTCGTCGGAAGTACAATCTGGGCTTTGAACTGAGAATTGGAAATATAATCTAGCGAAATCGAAGTCACAACTCAGATTGTATCGCCACGTCAAGCTAGCAATTCACCAGAGCCAGAGTGGAGGATTGGACTAAGAATTCCAAAAATTATAAGTGACAGATCGAATTATTTGAGCAACTTTGAAACTTAAAAGTAAACCCGCATTTTTAAATACAAAGACTGGAGACCTAATGAATCAGATCACCCGTCATAAGAGGAATACTAAAATATTCCATACCAAGTGATTCGAAAGCATCTAACCTAAGTTGCTGTGCCCATTCTAAACTGTGCCAGAAGACTGTGTTCCCAAAAGTTACTTTGGGGTAAGTGTAAACATTTATTTTACAAATGTGAATTTGACATGTTTTCCTTGCTAAGTGGTTATAGATATATATGAGTCTGGCAATCTCAACATATGAAAATAGTATATTCATAAACCACTACAGCGAGCGCTGGTGTTTGTTTATGCTAATCCGCTCAGAAAAGCGAAAGCAGCAGCAACCCCAGACTCCGAATGGAGCAGTGATGAGTGATGATTACATCACATGTGTCTAAAGTGTTTAGTATCATTTTGTGAGATATATAATAATAATAATAATAAATTCTTTAAGCACCAAACACGGCGCATAAGGCAGAAACCAGTGCTCTCCAGGTTGTTCGTTGTGACGCCACTCCTCTTAGCTCTTGCACATTGTTTAATCCCAACGTTCTTCCTTCTCTTATTATTGTTCTTCTGAGTGTTTCTTTTGGTCTTCCTTTTTTCCTCTTACCCTCAGGAACCCAAGTGAGCGCCTGTAGTGGTATTCTGTTGTTTTGCATTCGTAGGACATGACCGATATAAGACCATCGTCTTTTCCTTATATAGTCGGAGACATATTTCTGCCTAGAGTCTTCTCTTATTTGTCGATTAGTCTTGAATTCTTTCCAACTGATGTTCATGAGTTTTAAAAAGACATTTGTTCTCGAATGTATTCAGCTTGTTCTCCAATGATTTTGTTATTTTCCAATCTCTCACGTATGTTAACCTGAGATAAAGTTAAACAGACGAAGCCTTGGTGAATACTGAATTTTTTGAATTAAATCTCACAGCATTTTGGTTATTTAAATGTTAAAATGATCGTAATTTCCAAATGTTAGATAATCTATTGAAGGCGCTAGCTGCCAAAGCAATTCTAGTATGGATTTCTCTTGTTGTGTCACCATCCTGAGTCATTTTACTGCCCAAATAATTGAAACTTTCAACTTTCTGTAGTTTTTCCCCGTTCAAGATGATATCAAAGGTCTCGTTAGAAAAGTTCATAGCTTTAGTTTTAGAGGCATTTATTTGGAGACCAATTTTAACCGAGAGATGACACAAATTATTTATTGCTTCTTGGGATTGTCTTGGTGTTGAACTTAAGAATGCTACATCATCTGCGAAATCCAGGTCCCCCAGGAATTTTCCATTTGTCCATTTTATACCCAATTGTTCATTGTGGGTATAGTTTCTCATACCCAATCAATAGCTATTCCAAAAAGTAGTGGTACATATACTGACATATATATTGTTATTGTAATTATATATATTTATACAGGCATATATATTAATACCAGTTCTTGCTGTCTTTTCAGCTTCTAACGGCGAGTTCATTGATGAAATGTCTTTGATCTCTTCGGTTTTTTGTCTTGGACATTCTTTTCCGGAAAGGTTTTATAACATTAGTTTGCAAGGTACAACTGCATTAGGTACTTGCCGCTAGTAGTTTAATTTTTGCTTTTTCCTTTCTTGTATTTTATCCAAGGGATCTTCTCTCATCCGTAAAAACTTTTTCCGTGTCTTAGGTATAACGGTTCGCTTACTGCTGCTTCTGTCATTGCTGTTCTCAGTTTTCGTTAAATTTAGTATCGAAGTGCATTGGTGGTGATATCGTTTTCTAAATCATTTCCTGACAAGGAAATTTGTTCATTTTGAGCTTTTATAGTTCCTCCTTTTATAATCATTTGCGTTGCAATTTCCTGACAAGGAAATTCTTTAATTAATACTCAGTACGTATAACTTCTTCACTTTAATTTCAGTCTACTACAGAAGCCTTCATTTACATTATTTGTGCAGGATTCCTGACAAAGAAAGTTTGATTAATTCTCAGCTAGGTAGAGTTACTACCAATTTCGTTTACACCGAAACCTTCATGTAAATTATTTGTGCTAGAAGGTTTGTGTATGTTCTAGAAGATTTGTGTGTGTTCTGACATAATAAGGGTTAGCGATTCATTTGGATATGGAGAAAAGTGAAATCTATTTGGTTCTTGTTTTCAGGTGAATTCCATGTTACTATCTTGTGGGGAATATTCTTATGTGGAAAATTGTCACTGTTTACTATTCGAGTTTATTTATATTTCACAAAGTTCTAGAAGTCTTTCGCCATTTAATATACACCTTGTTAATTGTAATTCAGGTACAAATCATTGCGTTCGCGCTGTCCAAGCACCTATTTTCCCAGTTTAATACCCAGAATAGTATTGGTGATTCTAAATCTTCCCACTCAATTTTAATTGAAATATTGGTGGGTGGAGAGCCTTTTGACTATTAGGTTTTTTTTAGCAACATTTTTTCTTTTTATTTTTAAAGTTCCAGCTATCAGACTGTTCGTGGTACGAAGCTATTGTGTATTTTTTCTTAGTTAGGTACTTTAATTTAATTTTTTGCTTTACTCTTCGCCGATCACATCGTCCAACAGAACTTCATCACTTGGGAGACTTAGCAACAAAGCAAAGAGAATGAGAAGGGAAGCGCAAAATATTTTTTGAATGAAACAATTACTTTATTTTATTTAGTACTATTCGCAAACTGCCTAAATTGGACAAGTTGTGTGGAGAAGTGCCCTTATCATAGAAGAATTGACGAAACCACCGCTGCAGGACTCACTTATACCAAGCTAAGGGCTTGTAAAAAGAACCAGCATAAGGACAATTTTTTTTTAATCCTCACCCAAGTCTCGGTGAATACAATTTTTATAGAAATCTAAATCTCACCATCATTTCATCGTTATTTAAACCTGTTAAAATTTAATTGCAGATTGCATTAAATTTTTACATGTTATTTAAAACTGTTTTTAAATGCATTTGATTTTGAGCAAGACTCCGCGCTATATATATATATATATATATATATATATATATATAGTATAAAAATATATATAATCCTTAATATAAAAAATATATAAAAAAGCATACTATATTGTATAGCGGGGAGATAGTATGCATGCCAAGAATCCCAATGATTTATGCGTATATAATATATATATCAATGATATATATATACCATATATCGTATATAAAGAATACATATCAATATATATACAATTATATATAAAAATAATATAAACCTTCCTAAAACGATATATATAAACCTGATTGCATATATATCCGACATACCCGGGCTATATATATATATATATATATATATATATATATATATATATATATATATATATATATATATATATATATATATATATATATATATATATATATATATATATATATATATATATATATATATATATACAGTAGAACTCCATTTATCCGAACCCCAATTATCCGAACATCCAATTATCCGAACACATTTTCCAGAAAAAAAAAAAAAATCAGATGCCACAGTCATGTTAGACTAAAATTCTGAATCTTTTGATGCGGCAAACTTCAAATGTGTGCGAACAATTTGTAGAGAATGGGATGGCTAATGGTCGGTCGCTTACGTACAGGAAGTCAGTTAGATCATAAAGTCAGTTAATATCTGGTTTACCAATCCAGTGTACGTGTGCGTTCTAGGTAGAACACTGGCTAAACAGACAGTTCAACTTAAAATAATTGTGTCTGCTACTACAGCAGAATAATTTTGGTGTACAAGTATTTCTCTGAGCGATATGGCATCTTCCAGTAGGCCTAAAGCATATAAAAGGAACTACAATGTTTTGTCAATTGAAACGAAAACAGAAATTATCAAGAGACTAGGACAAGGTGAAACTGTGTCTTCACTTGCGAGGATTTTCAATGTTGGGAAAGCTACCGTCTCTGACATCAAAAGTAACAAGGATAAAATTATGAGTTTTGCATCGAAATTTGATAGTGAAAATGGGTCGAAGAAACGTAAAACCATGAGAAATGCGAAAGATGTGAAATTGGAAGTATATATGGTTTGTGCAAAGAAGAAGCAAAGGGGAACCTATCTCTGGTTCTCTGTTGTGTGAAAAGGCACTTCAGTTCAACAATCAACTTGACGGTCCTCCTGACTTTAAGGCTAGCCAGGGATGGTTAAGAAACTTTAAATCTCGTCATGGCATACGAGAATTGGAGATTCAAGGGGAATCTTTATCTAGCGATGCAACTGCCGCTAAAAATTGTAAAGAAACATTCTTGGCTTTTTTGGAAGAAGAAGGTTATTCACTCGATGATGTGTATAATGCCGATGAGACTTGCTTATACTGGAAATCATTGCCTCAAAAATCACTTGCATCTCAGCGCGAAGCAGCTGCCCCTGGGTTTTCTTCTTCTTCTTCTTCGTTCGCCCTGAAAAGGACGGTGGTTGCGTTGTGTCTGTTTCCAACGTAGCTGTGATATCTGCACCTTTCGGTCGACACATCCGACTTCTGCACGGCATTTTTTAGGACCGGGTTTGCCTTCCTATTGCGATCCGTACTCGCTCAGCCAGCCTGCACTGCTGCAGACTGTTTCCAGGACCACCACGTGGAGGTAGAGCACGGTCTTGACCAGCTCTGGTTCGCTGGTCCTGTCGCAGGCAGTCAAGCTATGAGTCGCTGACTGCGGTCTCTATTGCTGCGTCTTGAGGTCCCAAGCCCCTGGGTTTAAAAAGTGCAAAGAGAGAGTAACAATTTTGGTTGCCGCGAATGCCAGTGGAAGTCATCGTTTACCGGTGCTAATGATCGGCAAAGCCAAAAAACCACGTTGTTTAAAGAATGTGACATGTCTCCCATTGTGTTACAAAGCACAGAAGAGTGCTTGGATGAATAGTGAAATATTTCTTGATTGGTATACAAATCAGTTCATCCCAAATGTGAAGAGGTTGAGAGAACAAGAAAAGAAAACTGGAAAAGTAATTCTTCTACTGGACAATGCACCATCTCATCCAGAGACGGATACATTGAATGCAGTTGATGCAAATTTTAAAGTAATTTTTCTGCCTCCCAATGTAACAGCACTGATTCAACCAATGGATCAGGGTGTTATAGCAAAGCTTAAAAAGATGTACAAGAAGGAAGTCCTGCGTCGTTTATTGTTGGCTGAAGATGAAGAAAGTGTGGTGGCGTTATCCAAAAATCTTAATCTCAAAGACTGCTGCTATATGTTAGCTGATGCTTGGACCACCCTGTCACAAGATAATCTCAACAATGCTTGGAGTAGATTGCTTGGGAAAAAAGGAGGAAATGAAACTACTGCAGTGGACACAACTGACGATTGTATAAATGAAGTTGTGGAACTGTTTCAAGCAATGCCCGGATTTTCGGACTGTGACAAAGATGATGCACACATGTGGCTAGAAGATGATAATGATTCTGGTTTTCAGTTTTTGAATGACGAAGAAATTTTGTCTTTTGTGCAAGAAGAAAACCAAATACATGTAGTGACCGATGATGAAGACTCCTCAGAAGTACATGATGTACTTGTAGATTATGAAAAAAAACCAAAACGTCGACCAAGTCCTGAAGAGGCCTTTATAGCACTAGAAACAACGATGGCTTGGTACGAGCAAGAAGATGACAGCTGTCCTACACAGCTTCTGCTGTTGAAGAGAATGCGGGACTTAGCAGCCAAAAGGAGACTATCCAGTTTGGTGCAAAAGAGGATTCCTCATTATTTTAAATAGTGGGCTACATCTGTGCAAGTACATATATAGGTAAGTTGCGCTTGGTTTTGAATCGTTTGTAATGTTATTTTGAAAACATTTCTCTTTCTTAACAAAAATAATTAATACAAGTAGTACATGCACTGCAGTGTAATAAAAGATTTTGGTGATACAGTGATCTAATACAGTGTGGGTATTATTATTACAGTACAAGTAAATATGTTTTATAGTGTATTTTCCTTGTGATGGTTAATTATTTTTAGAAATATGTGTACATGTACTCGATACATTATGTAATCCAATTATCCGAACATTTGATTATCCGAACGATGCTCGGTCCCATGGGGTTCGGATAAATGGAGTTCTACTGTATATATATTTGTATTATATCTTGTTGTGTTTATATATATATATATATATATATATATATATATATATATATATATATATATATATATATATATATATATATATATATATATATATATATATATATATATACACACACAACAAGATATAATACAAAAAAATCTTACAAAAAGAAAAGATCACGTTCCTATCTCATGCAGTTCACGAATATATTTTAGTAGCCAGCTGAAGAGTTTTCCTTGGGAATGCTGAAAAAAGTACATTTGATCCCGGGGACGCCGCGATTCTAAATGCCGCTGCGAGAGGTACTAGTCCGAAATGTCCCTAGTTTAAAAAGCCTTTCCCCCCCTTTCCCCCCCCCCCCCCCCCCCGCAGTCGACTAAAGATCTACCAAATCATCCACTGCTATCTACCAGTGGATCGGGAGGATGCCGAGATCTGTTCTAGAGTAAATGGCAGAGTGCTATTTATCTATTACCTGCCTACACTTTACTGGACTACGACCGGAGTAAACGGCATAGTGCTTTCCATTTCTGCCTTTTCCTCCTTGTCCTTATTTGAGGAAAAGGAACCGATAATAACATCATAATTCACTCAAAGTAATGGCTTGAGGTGGGGGATAGAAGGCAACATTATCTCAATTATTAAGCACAGGATAACAATAATCCTCAACATTAAATGTCGGATAATCTTCGTTTTTCAGCACTTTAAGCCTGTAAGGTTCTTTGGCTAAAACATAATTTTCCTTCACCTCTGTTCTTAACAACTTCCCACCGGGCCTCTCGTTCACGCGCTTTAATAATATTTCCAAAGTTATGTACTCGCACTTGCTCATGACTTCTGGTTTTTAACTACATTTTTTTTTTTTTTAGCTTTGCCTAACCGATAGAGTCGTTTCATTGTTGCGTACCGGCGAGGGGGCTTTACAGGGTGTGTCAAAAAGACTGCATACTCTGTTACTGACTCTAAATCATTATGTTCTATGCCAGGAGTCTGCAACCAGTCGATCCCGATTTATCGGTAGACGTTTAGGTGACTGCATTTGAAGGGAAAAGGGGTGGAGTCTGTTTTAAGATTTTTTTAAACTAGGGAAATTTCTGACTAGACCTTTCCCGTCGGTATTTCCCGGTGTCCCCAGATCAAAGATACTTTTTCCGCATTTTATTTTCTCCCACATTGTGCTCTTTCATCCTGTGGCCGTATAACCTACCACCATCAGCATTTATTCATGCTGGAGCCCAGTTATTAACAAAAATGTAAAAATTACCATTTTGTTGAAATCGACAAATGGATTCTAAACTTAAATAAAAAAATTAATTAACGAAGCATTGAGAGAAGGGGAAATGGAAGGTATATTTCATTAGGTCAGCGTTAGTAAGAATGCACGCTATCTACCCGTCAGTTGTTATGGTAATAATAGAAATGCAGGTTAAAAGTAGCAACGTCACGTGATGTTTATCCAATGAAAAAGCGTAGCCAGCTTAGCTTCACTACGGATCTGCTGGCAATGATTTCCTAGGGCAGTATGAGCTGTGATTCGACATGCAGACTGACGTGTCTTTGTGTAAGTCTTGAACATTTGGTTCAAGCAATGTTATCTTGCTGGTTTTTTTCCTTCAATGTAAGTAGAGTGAAGTCTCGAATTGCCTTGTTTAATTTTCAGCCCAACATGATTACTATATGTATAAAATATTGCTATGAGAAACTGAACGAAGGATTGAAAATATTTGCTGAAGGAAATACAAAATGAAACTACAAGATATTGGAAAAGGAAATTACAGGTGGTAACCGACACAAAAGGAAAGTTAATATGAAGTCTCTTGAGAACCCCGAGATTTAGAAGGATTATGAAAAAAACATGAATAACACTATAAGACATTGTATTGTGACGTCATTGAACAAAGAAACATGCATATTATGAAAAGAAACGACTACTTTCGGTTGATGTACATAATTGTAAATGCCTGTTGAATTTTGGTTAGTAAACCACTTGAATATGTTGTTGAAGTCAAAATAAAATTATGAAAATTACTAAGCTGTTGAGGACTTTACGCTTGTTGTAATGCATGGAAGCATGGTCCAGTTCACATCCAAATACTAGTAGGAAAAGCTCTCTAATTTCACCAACAATAAGAGGAATGAACGATACCTGCACACCCAAATAGAGTGTGAGAAATTTCCATCTCTGGCGAGCTTGAAGCCAGTACAACAATCACTCACATAGATAGAAATTGCAAGGAAAAGTTAACGAAATAATGAACCACTAAAAGAGCCCCAAGAAGTTACATTTTGAAGGCACACCGCCACATATAGTTAATTGGTGCCGAGTTCCAGTCTCAATAATAAGCACCACGGCTACAATCCCACATTTTGCTATTTCATCGCTGTTCAGGTAATCTTTTAACCACGACTGCATTTTAAACTGTAATCTTTATTACTAGTGACTTGTTACACTCTTTTCATTTAGACCTCCACCTTGCATTATCTTTTGAAGTCCACACTGCCTCGTGATAAATCTGGTGAAACACATCTGATTTCATCAAAATCAAACACCTGGGTATGGTACAATTTCTTTAATATCTAATAACTCGGGTAGAGCTCACGAGACATACCATCTTGGACTATTGTTAACTTTGAGGAGAATGTGGCTGACACAAAAGATTAGGCTCTTTATTGCTAAGTCGCTGTCCAAATAAGCGACGGGTCACCACATTGTGACAATGGCGCTGGAGCGGCCACATTATACAAATATCGATTACGTTGGATTATGTCGTTTGCTTCAGCTTGGCAATGTGAAGAAGTCTTCTCAGGCTGTTTAAACAAACCTTCACGTAATACAATAGCCCGGTACAATAAATGGAATCGCTAGCCGGCATACGGAAAACCGTCTCATAAAGGATGACAGAAATTTACATGCAAGCGACAATGGACAGCAAGATTTGTGACAGAAGACAGGTGAGTTTTTCTAGCCAGTCAATCAGCAAACACCGGGCGGTTTGGCAACGACTGACAGGCAACGCGAAGGAAAGCTGGTGGCGAATAGCCCAACCCACTTTAGCCAGTGAAACGCGCTGACAGCAGACAAGAGAGATCCAAGGCAGGAGCGACCAGATGGTGGCCAAGCTATTGGTTTTATGGGCGGAGTTATACGTTACAGGCCAAAAGCACCCACCTTGGACGTTTTTAGGAATACCGCGCAGTTCGCTAGAGATTAGTCCAGTTTTCAACATTGTGGTGTAGAGAAAAAAATCCTAACGCCTAGCCTTAATACCCATGTTTATTCTTGTGTGGAGATTGAATTCATATGTGGCATTCATAGTGTTCTTACAGGAGTTTGTGAAGGGAAACAGGTTAGTTTATCTTTTGAATACCATTAATAATTTTCTTAGTTTTAGTAAAATTACTTTCGCTATTAGCATCATACATACATGTGCGGAAGATAGTTTTCAATTAATTCTTCTAGTACATGAATAAATAAAATCAGAAGATTTTCCTCTAAGATGATAGGCTGATAGGAGATAATTAATAGTTCATACTTCACCTTCATCTAGCTTGTTAAATCATCATCACAATCTTCTATGTGCACACACTCTCATGCACAATGTATTTAACATCATTAGAATTGAACTCATAGAGGTCAATAGTGAGGAGTGGTATAAATGCAAGTCAACCAGTGATATTAAGTGTGAAAACTTACGAAGACTTTTGTGTGTCTTCAGTCCATCAGAAGTCTGAGTCTACACGGTATGTGTCTGACGTCTAACCACAAAGAGGCTATCAGAGCGGACATTTGGATAGCAGAATTCGCCACAGGACATCCTTCATTCTTCAATTAAACAGGAATATTTCTCGCACACGATTAATACCGTGGACGCAGCATTTTTCGTCACCTTATATCACGTGCTCCAAGAAAAACCGATAGACTGAATAAGTATGGCCAGCAGGTTGGTCTGACCATCAATCTGAAGAAGAAAGAGATCATGACACTAAATATGGGCAATCCTGAGCCAATAACAAAAAGGAACCAGATGATAGAACAGATAGACACATTTACTTACGGCATTCTATATCAGTTATTTTCCAAGATACGCATTCTAGCACTCCAATAATAGTATCACATGATCCACTTTCCTCCATATACTTAAAATCTGAACACATCGAGTAATCATAGATCATTTCCATTGAACATATTCAAAAGAACTACCAGCTAGGTAGTATACACATATCACCCCAACAGGGTAAACATCAACTCTGTTCGGTTTCTATCCCAAACATGATCACGTCTTGTGCGAAGTACACATAGTGACAATTCTTAATCGTGCCACGCTTACACGCACCATACTCTTGGTCAGTCTATCTGACATGTGGCGTGCAATAGCCAACGCCACAGGCTGTCATCCTTCCATACAATCTGCCTAAGGAAAATTCTCCGAATTTTTTGGCCGAATACCATCACCAACCAAGAACTACTTATTCGGAGTAACCAGGAGGACATGCACACCATCATAGCTGGCAGATGCTGGAGTTGGGTTGGCCACGTCCTTAGAAGGGACCCTGATACCATCACAAGACCAGCTATGCTATGGACCCCCGAGGGAAAGCGAAAGAGAGGCCGACCAAAAACAACTTGGCGGAGAACTGTGGAAGCCGAAATGCAAAGAATGAACCAGAGTTGGGGCACTGTGCGAAGGATGGCCGCCGACCGAGCAAAGTGGAATCAATTTGTTGCTGCCCTACAAGACGCCACCAGGCGTGATGGCCACTGACTAATTTGACGGTTGGCGGCTATGCATCAAAGAAGAGAAGATATAACGTGCGCACAAGTTCAATACTTATTTAAATCAAGTTCAAAACACTCGAAAGCTTACTACATTAGTCAAGCTAAAGCTCACAGGTTGATTCTCATAGTTATATCATATTCAGCTCCAGTACAAAAAAAGTTTTCATCAGAACGTCCTCGAGTTAGAGATACCCCACCCGACAAAACTTATTAACAACTTGGGACATTCTATGTATACATGTGATTCATCCTACCCAGGTGAAGCATTTAGAGACACATGGACTGTGTAGATTACTCACCATTTTGGTAACACGTATCATATCACATCATCATCATTTAGCTTTACACAAGTTCATCCTTCTATTTAATTAACTACAATATTGATATCTCATCTGTGTGTTTTTGTGTGAATCGTCTTTCACCATCATCACGTTCTAATCACTACTAACCCTATATGTGTCGATTTTTAATTAATAAACCCACTAATCGTTTGATCATTATCTAGTTTGTTAATGTATCACTTGTGCTGTCGGGCGTTAAATGTTTACCTATAAGTTCCTATAGGTAAATGTCTATACTCACTTGAGGTTGGGATGCTTTTTCTATTACGCGATCTAAGGGAAGAAGCTAAGGTCGTGGGGAAACAGAACTCTTTCCATAATTCACTAGAAAACACTGTCCAGTGGAAAGCATTCGCATTCTCTTCTTCTTGTCCTTATCTCGGATAGGTCTCTATTCTTTCTTAATGAGCCAATTTCTGGAGACCTTCTACCTAATATCTCATCGGCTATTCCTGGCGAAAGCTACTGCCGCAGTTGCCCCAATACACACCATACGACAGCAGATAGGAACGCGATCTTTTCTTTGTAAGGTTCATTAACTCCACTCCCTCCCCCCCCCCCCCCCCCCCCCTTTAAAAACAAACACACATACTATATATATATATATATATATATATATATATATATATATATATATATATATATATATATAATATATATATATATATATATATATATATATATATATATATATACATGCTGCGAGACTTGGACACTCAATAAAACAGTTGCAAAAAAGATTACATCATTCGAAATGAAATGCTACAGAAGGATGTTGAGAATACCCTGGACAGAAAAAAAGACCAACAGAGAAGTACTGCACTCACTAAATGTACAGGAACATTGGCTCCTAAATACCATCGCAATAAGGAAGCTGAAATTTTTGGGTCATATAAAAAGACATAATAGTCTGGAAAAAACAGTGATGGAAGGCATGGTCCCTGGAAAAAGGGGAAGGGGTCGACCTAGACGACGGTGGGCCCAGGACATCACAGAGAGTCTGAACTTGACTTTGGCTGATGCAGGTCGACTTGCCCAGAATCGTGATGCGTTCAGAGCAGCTGTAATGGAGACAACGTTCTGGAAAGAATACGTCACATGATGATATATATATATATATATATATATATATATATATATATATGTATATATATATATATATATATATATATATATATATATATATATATATATTATATAATATATATATATATACTTCTTCTTCGTTCGCCCTGAAAAGGACAGTGGTTGCGTTGTGTCTGTTTACGCCTAAGCTGTGATATCTGCACCTTTCGGTCGACACATCCGACTTCAGCACGGCATTTTTTAGGTACCGGGTTTGCCTTCCCACTGCGATCCACACTCGCTCAGCCAGACTGCACTGCTGCAGACTGTTTCCAGGACCACCACGTGGAGGTGAAGTGCGGTCTTGACCAGCTCTGATTCGCTGGTCCTGACGCAGGCAGTGAAGCTATGAGTCGCTGACTGCATTCACTATTGCTGCATCTTGGGGTCCCATATATATATATATATACAGTAGAACCTCTATAAGTTGACCACCCAAGGGACTGTAGCAAACCGGTCAACATATGGAGGTGGTCAACATACGGAACGAGGCCTATTGTTCTGATACTTTACTTCCTTGAACAGCTTATATTGGAGAATACAGTATCATACGAAATCATACATAATCACAACTTCAAATCAAATCATCAACATCCGTTTTATCATGGTTTAATCATTCTTTCTGAAAAAAGGAGTCAGTCTTGGTCTGTGTCTTATTCTTATTACAAACATAAGTGGAGAAAGCACTCTCAACGCTGGCTACACCACTCAACATACCTGGGCATTTTTCCACAGCAAATGAAGTCAACTGCATTATCAGATGCCTGACAGCCTCTTCTTTTGGAGTCTGCAATTTCTGTGTCATCGTCACTTGCTTCTTCAACTTCACCAGCTGCTTCATGCACTGTTATGCTTGTCTGTACTTCGGTCAATATCGCTTGGAAAATTCCTTCTGGGTCAGGTTCATTACAGGTTGCCACCTCATCATCCATTGCAACAAAACCTTCAAAATCTACTCCTTCGAATTCTGCCAAGCATAACTGTGAAACGTTCTTTGGAAAGTATTCCGCTCTTACATTTGTCACCCTTCATGGCGAGGCTCCTGTCAGGCATCACCTTGAAAAAGAGTCCGCACTCATCAGCATTAAAGATGTCGTCGTCTTTGAAGCCTCTGGCGAAGTAAGGAAACTTTTTGATGAACTCTTCCACAGCTTCTACTGGAACTTCATTGGATTCACCACACAACACTTTCTGGGAGATCGCGTGTCGCAGTTTAAATTTCTCGTGCCAACCACTTGATGCTTGGAAATGTTCTGCCACCCCGAATTCCCTTGCGAATTTTTTAGCAACTTCTTGAATCATCGGCCCGGAGATTCGGGCGTTAACTGCCCTCATTTGTTTGAACCAGTTTAATGTGGCTTCATTGACTTCATATCTAGGGGAGTTTTCCTCCTTTTCCGCTGTAGATCTCCGCTTTCCTTACCACATCTCTCCAAGTACTCATGTTTACGTTTTTGGATGTTGCTAACTTTGGTCTTGCTAACCCCAAAATGTTCTGCCGTCTTTCTTTGACTGCTGCTTTCCAGAAAATGTAGAAGATCAACCTTTTCCTTCATTGTCAGCTCCTTGAGTTCTTTCCTTTGGGCCATCAAAAAGGTTAGGTTAATTTTGTCAATGATAAAGTGTATAAAACACAGTCTGAGAGAGAACTTATAGTTTAGTAGTTGAATTACTATCAACCGGCAGGGCAGTCATAGCAAGAATGAAGATTTTGCTTAGAAGTTGGTCTTTTTATACTGCATGTTTGTGAAAAAATCAAAGAGGTTAGGTTAGTTTTCTTTGTCGGCAAGCATCATTCGAAAAGCGGTCAGAAAGCCTGTGCCGACAAAATTTAAAGACACTGATTTTTTAAAAACTGGTCAAGTAATAGAGGGTAAATTATGATTGTGTGTCATAGTCCAAGTGGTCAAGATACAACTTACAGAGATGGTCAATTTATAGAGGTCGTCTTCCATTGAGTACATGTGATGCGTGTCCGGTCTATGAAAATGTGGTCAACTTCGGGAGGTGGTCAATGTAGGGAGGTGGTCAACTATGGAGGTTCTACTGTGTGTATATATATATATATATATATATATATATATATATATATATATATATATATATATATATATATATATATATATATATATATATGACACAGTGTATTTTATATTAAACACACATATGTCTTAGTCCTCGAAATACTAAACAAGAGAGCGAGGGATGGAGTGGAACACAGTCAAGTAATAACCAACACAAGCCATATTCCCAACTCTGTCCAATGTATTCAAAAACTGTGGCCACAAAATTGGAGGAGGCAGGAGGGCTGGCTAGAGATCGAGAATCCTTCAGGCGGGCTGTGATGAGAGCGACGTTCTGCAAAGGACATACTACATGATGATGATGATGGCCACAAAATTACAACAATATATATATACAGCGTGTCCGGCAGAATCACTACCAATAACAAATGTCAATATTTCCTCATCCATATAAGTTAGAATTATTTTTTTATGGTTACCTCGTATAGAAACCATCACATTTTTAGGAGCAGTGAGATAATTGCTAAATTGTCCAATAATGTGCAGATAACGCATACGTAATGTGCAGCCGCGGAATGTGATGACGCGTGTAGTGAAAATGGCGGAGTTCACGGTGCAGCAGAAAGTGCAATGCTGTTATTGGCTTGTGGAATTAAAGTTTCCCATTGTTGTGCAAAGGAGATTCAGGCAGGAATATGGACAGAAACCTCCAGAACAACATACCATAGTGAAATGGCACAAGCAACTGTTGGAAACAGGTTCTTTGTTGAGAAAGAAGGGAAGCGGCAATGAAGCGTTGTCTCCAGATAGAGTTGAAGCAGTAAGCGAAGCTTTTCAATGTAGCCCGTGGAAATCCATTCGACGGACAAGTGGAGAATTGGGTATTCCAAAATCTACTGTTCACGACATTGTGCACAAAAGATTGCGGCTTAGAGCCTACAAGATCCAGCTAGTGCAGAAGTTACAGCCAAATGATAAACCCAGACGGGCCGAGTTCGCAAATGCAATGCTATGTCACCTCGATGATGACAATGAATTTCTCAATCGTGTGGTATTCTCCGATGAAGCGACCTTTCACACTTGTGGCAAAGTTCACCGGCATAATTGTAGGATATGGGGAAATGAAAACCCACATGTCGTAATGGAGCATGAGCGAGACAGCCCTAAACTTAACTTGTGGTGTGCCTTAACCTCGAATTATGTGATCGGGCCATTTTTCTTCGCCGAAGCCACAGTCAGAGGAGCAACATACCTAAACATGCTGCAAAATTTTGCAGTTCCTGGGATACCAGAAGGATTCATATTCCAGCAAGATGGAGCACCTCCACACTATGCCAATGAAGTAAGAAACTACCTTCATCAACAATTTCCAGACAGATGGATTGGAAGATAAGGTCCCATTGATTGGCCACCAAGGTCACCAGATTTGACCCCCTTAGATTTCTTTCTATGGGGATACGTAAAAAGCTTTGTCTATCAAACTCCGGTGCAGGGACTGGATAATCTTCGGCAGCGAATAATTGACGCTTGTGCATCCGTCACACCTCAGATGCTGCAAAACACGCGGAGAGAGATAGAATACCGTCTTGACATTCTTCGAGCCACTAAATGCGCTCATGTGGAGATCTACTGAAACTTGGTGGAGATCTACTGAAACTTGGTGAATTGCTACTGAAACTTAATGAGTTTGCCTAACAGAAAATCAAAATCCGGTCGGTCTGCTATTATTAGTATAAGAAATATTGACATTTGTTATTGGTAGTGATTCTGCCGGACACACTGATATAGTCAGCGAAGTGTATCACATTCATGAAAATATATATATATCGTGTATAATGTATAACGGTATTTTAAAACAGATCAATGAAGGAAATAATAGCCATCATGTAAAGCAAACCTGCGACAGGAGAAATAACTGAAATAGCAGACTAAGTGCTTAGGCACAGACTCCCTAAAAAAAATGTTGTACCAATACTCCTATTTAGGCAGCGTAGAAGGACAATGATGATGATGAAATAAAGGATCCTTATCTACATTAAACACGAGGTCCATTAAAAACAACCGACGCAGTTATTAAAGACAACAAATCGTATTAATCGTATATCACAGCTGAGTTGACAGTTTTATCTGACAGGTACAATTAACTAACACAGTGATTTATGGGTCTACTTGGGGGGAAAGGGGTGCGTGTGTATGGGGGGTGCGTGTGTGTGTGGTGTGTGTGTGTGCGAGAAAGAGAGAGAGAGAGAGAAACATGAGAACACGTTCAGGATTATGTTACAGATTCAGTAGTGACGATATTCACACCTGAAGCTCCAAAACAGCCGAAATTCATAGCTCTATATCACACAGAACTGCATTAATACAGAACATCGTTACAAGGTACTTACTGAGGCCTAGCTGACAGTGCTGCGACGACCAACAACGTTTGGCTTCCACATTTCCTACTCTGGTGGTGGTGCAATTCTCTGGGCAGTAATTGGCGCACTGGCTCTCCTCCTTGTTGTCTTTGAAGTCCTGCGCCCCAGCATCCACGCCCAGGCGGCCCCAATCCACGGTGTCAACATAGCACAGTTTCTTACTGTTAGTGATTCTCACGCCACCACGGCTAATAGTACGCAGACTCACCAATCCAAGCTCTTCGAGGTCCGGCATCTCGTAAGCAACAAGCGCATAGTTATTGAACAGCTGACGACCTCCGATGACTGTTAAGTTGGGAAAGAGGTGCCGCAGTGTTTTCAGCCCATACACACGGTAAAGCCTTATATATCCCGTAATCTCACGAAGCTCAGGGAAACTCCATTTTTCGTAATCTTCGTGGACCGCTCGTTCGATCAAAGAGATGTGAAGAAATCCCTCTACTACAGTGCAGTTCTCCAGCCTTCTGAGCTGATCCATTGTGATCCGGATGTCCACATTGCTGCACACTGCAAATAAAGATATAAAATAGTACATTAACAAACACAATGAAACAATAAAACAAATATAATTTTTTACATTAAAAACACGGTGAAATAATATAAAATTAACTATTACATCATTACAAAATGAAATAATAATACAAATATAAATTATTACATTAACAAACATGATGAAATAATAATATAAAAAAGCTATTACATCAACAAACACAATGAAATAATAATACAAATATAAATTATTACATTAACAAACACAGTGGAATAGTAAAACAAATGTAAATTATTATACTAACAAACACAGTGGAATAGTAAAACAAATGTAAATTATTACACTAACAAACACAGTGGAATAGTAAAACAAATGTAAATTATTACATTATCAAACACAATAACATAATAAAACAAATATAAATTATTACGTTACCAAATACGATGAAACAGTAATACGCATATAAATTACATTACCAAACACAATGAAATACTAATGCAATTATAAATCATTACATTAACAAACACAATGAAATAATAATATAAATATAAATTATTAACGAACAACGACGATCAAGCAATCCCTACGCATAGTTTTCCTAACAAAATGTTTGTAACCAACAATGAAACAATCCCACCCGCTTTTCTGGAAAATACGGACATGGCGCGCAATGCACCATGGATGCTAAATTGAACTCCTATTAAAAGAACACGCATGCCTTGCTATTTTTTCACCGTGCATTGACAACTGACCATGAGGCACGATAGGTTTGACTAAAAAGAGCCAATGAAGTTTAAATGGAACGGAAAGGAATAAACCAAAAACACCACATGAGAAATAATGCCGTCATCAGGACATGGAACAAAAAGAGCAAAGCATAATTAATTCTCTTCATTTCTTGGCGGGTTACTTTCTCGTGCGTATTCTAATTTTCTGTACACAACCGCTACAATATACTCTTTCTAAGATAAAATGTAAAGAGGTGGAACAAAGGTCTATATTAAGTATTAAAAAAAAAGAAAATGAAACAGAAGGGAACAGGTAGAGATTAAGGAGAGAATCACACAGCTCAGCAGAAATGAGTTGTTTCTTTTATGGTAACAGTTTTTCAAAGCATGCAAGGCAACAGTCAGCGTTTCTCATAACATAAGTACAAGACAACCCCCTAATATTTTTTTTAAACAAATGTTTGACCAGTGATATTTATGATCAAAATAGGGCCACTCTTACAAGTAATCCGCGGACTGCACAACGCTTTCCGTTCCCCAACCCTTGTTGGTTGTTTGCTGTGTAAGTATTACTGGACAAAGTCACGCGCAAGGATGTCGAGACGGTGTCATGGAGTCGGTCGTTTTAGTGGAGTCAGAGTCGGTAAAGACGTCCTGACTCCGAATTGTATATGAGATTTAAGCCACGGCAGATCCCAAGTTTGATCGATGAAAGGGGGTTCATAGTTACATACTTTTTGAGTGTGGTTTGTATTATTGTACGAATGAATGGTTAAAAATCTAATCTACGAAAGCCACGTATTCATTTAATCACACGTATACCATTTTTATACATATTATAACTCCATATAAGTGCATAATTTTATGCCATATGACTAGTGACAAACAAAACTATAGTCGGAGTCGGAAATTTGTTGGCTGACTCCACAATCTTGGTCAAAAGCTTGCCCCCTGCAGGTCACAGGAGTCTCTGGGGGTGGTTACGACAGAATATGAGTACTGTTTCTTCTAGCATGTCGTAAAAGACGACTAGCATGTGGCGGCCAAATTCATCATGTACAGTAAATTCCTACAGCAACCACGGCTGGCACAGCACATGCTTTGTTGCACGTTTCATACAAAAAGGCCAGCTGCACTGGTTGCTCTTTGCACCAAAAGGAAGCCAATAGAAAACGATCTGTCACAAGCTTGCAGTAAGTATAAATGACGAATACAAACCCATGTTCACAATGGATACCTTTTAATTCACTTAAGAGGTTGTACCAACATTATACTTCCCTAAGATTATATCGACCTGTTTAATCTACAACAGTGGTTACCAAAGTGGGCGGTATCAACCCCCTGGGGGTGTTGGGAGGACCCAAGGGGGCGATTACAGAAAAGAGGGCAACAAGGGGGCGTTCGGAAGCAAGGTGGGTGGTTGCTTAATATAACGCTTACATGTAAAAGCGGTTTGACTGTACACGCCCTGGCGTGCGCGATTACATGGAGAACGTAGCCTGAACAATCCCTAACCAACCGTGCCTCCCTAACCTTGCTCGTCCCGGTTTCTCATTCACCGTATAGCAGAAGTTCCCAACATGGTGAGCGCGTCTACCAGGGGGTACGAGAAGCTTTTCAAGGGATGCTGGGAATATTTGGTAATTGCATTATCATTTTCAAATAGTGCTTGTTAGTTAAAAAAAAAAAAAAAAAAAGCTGCGGTGAGTAAGTAATGTACTCTACTATACTGCTGGTGAACGTTGGTTATACTGGATTGTGTAATTAAGTCGTATTACATTTTTTTTTCATTAAATTAATAAGTAGGCCTAAGCACATCTGTAGCTTTATGTTAGAACTAACAAAAATTAGAGCAATTGGTTATCTTACTTACTTACTTAGTCGTTCCCCTTCTACCGTGTGGTGTAGAGGTTTGGAAGAGAGAGCGCCAGACTATCCTATCGGCTGTCTTCCTCCTGGCCTGGTTCCATTCTAGTCCTCGGTTGCCAGGATTTCTAGTTTTGCTTTCCTCATCTCTTCCACCAGCTCCTCTTCTTTCCCATTTATACTTCTTGTGTTCCAAGTTCCATAAGTCGTAGTCCGTTCCAGTTCGTCGCCTTTAGAATCAATCCGGTTTTCTCTCTTGTAGTTCGCGTAATCATGATTTAAAGCAAACAGGTGATTGGCCTGTTGTGCCTTTGCATGGTGGAGGGGCTGCCTCCTTATGGCCTCCATGCAGGCCGACCTCTTCCTTTTTCAGCCGGGCTTGGACCGGCCTAGGCGGAGTTGCAATTAGTTATCACTGTTTTAAATTAAGGGTTGCTCTTATCTTCCACTATTTATAGTTTTTTTTTTTTTTTTAATGTAATGCAAGGATATAGAGGGGGCGCTGGTGATGAGCTCTGGGAGTTAAGTGGGCAGTGACCAAAAAAAGTTTGAGAGACACTGATCTACAATAATAGTAACTGTTCCTGCTGCCAATAATCATCATTTATCATAATCATCATCATCAAAACATCATCCCCCTCCTCCTTTAAGGCACATTAAGCAGAATGGGGCTACCACTGCTGACAGCCACATTTTGTGTTTATAGTTTTGCCCTGTTGTGGCCAGGCGCGCTCCGTTCAACCTCGACACAAGGTCCGTCGGCTAACCCCATGAGTGTTATAAATCAACTCCAATCAGTGTCAACCTCCCAGACTCCAAACCAAATACTTATAACCTTTGTGTTACATGATCCCATAAAACATCTTCACAATATGTGTGAATCCTTGTAACCTATGATAGTATGGCCGCCATTAGTCCACTAAATACCAGACACCACACACTACAGTATAACTCGCTATAAAGAATCCACTAGACCACACTCTTAAATCCGCCATAACCCCAACATGTACACACCTTTGTTAGCAATATAAACCTTCAGAAATACTATCCATAACACTGTTCTAGGACATCTTCATACCATTCTATATGTAACTAGACATGATTACTCTATCAAATATTCAATTCCTACTGTACCCATCAACTTAACCCCAATAATGTTACCCCTGTTCTCTCATGTTTAGTGATACCTATGTATGAACCCATATTTTCATTATGTCCAGAACGTCCAACTACTATAAATTAAGATATGCTCGAAAACATCAAAAGATTGTATCCTATCGTCGACAGGTCACTCCGTACGTACAAAGTAGCGACTTCCCTAACCCTGTTGAATCACCATCCCAATGTATAATAGAACTAAGCTCATAAAATCATTGATTTTTCCAAATGTAGCCAGAACACAATCCTCTAAAAGAGTGTAGAACACTAGAATCATATCCGATAAAATCCACTAATATACCTACCCTGCACCCAAATCCTCCAACATATGTGTAAAAAAATACTACAGTCTCTTGTGATAAGGAATACATTCTCTAATGTCTATAGAGAGATATATAGAGAGACCTGCCAGCCCATCATCCACCATAACAACTCATCAGCCGTACCTCTCCATACACAAAAAACTTCCACGTGGACCACAAATGATAAACCCCTACATAACACCTTTAATGCTATGTCAATTAATAAGAAGTAGCCTATTCATAAGACCACAATGTACAATCAGATAACACGCACTTACTATACTATACAACTCTCTCAAAAATCTAAACACTAAAAATTAAAATATTCACATCCACACTACTATCAAATTATCTCTACCAGCAAGATACAAAGCGCAACCTGTGTATCGACACTCAGACCCCAATCCGATAGTCTGTAAACACCAAAATGAATCTATAAAATCTAATACTTGTTCACCACCACCTTATCAAAGTCTCTAACTCGTGCAAACCTTTTTGTGACTGTCACCATATCAGACCTAACCACATTCATAGATATAACCCATCATAACACCCAGCCATCACACGCTAACCATACACTAACTATCACGGCGCCAAAACAGCTCAGAGATTAATACTCCACTCACCTCAACTAAGTATATGTATACATACCACCTTTCATACCTGTATGAAGACCTATCGTAATTAACACATATAATACAATACACGCACAACAGCACAGTACATACCCATCACTACTCACACTAACACATCATGAATGTGACCACACTCTGTACATGCACCAGTCACGCTTATCATATAATTTACACTGTGTCACCCCCCACCCCCCTCCCCCCCCATTCCTCACCCCCCCCCACCCCCCCCCCCCCCCCCCCCCCCCCCCCCCCCTCCCCCCCCCCCCCCCCCCCCCCCCCCCCCCCCCCACCCCCCCTCCCCACGCTCCACCCCTCTCGAAACCGCTCTCACCCAACATCTCACCAAACAGCCACATCACCCACTCGGCCCTCCCCACGCCGGCCCAATCGTGACTACCACGCTACAGATAACATATCATAAAACTGATGAACAACCGACCCCAACCACCTCCACACCCGCCACCCTCGCCCACCCCTAAGCAAACGAATAACTACTAACCCTACAACGAAATATGTCCAAAGAAAAAAAAACAACAATACCCAAAACTAAACAAAAAAAAATCACAGAAACGATCTCTGAATTGTGTGTACAGCATGATCAACCATAATATAAACTTTACATAAACAACAGGGTAATAACATATAAAACAAACGTACAAACATGCAACATCAAACAAGACCCACCCCACTGAATACTGTTACGATTCAAA
Organism: Oreohelix idahoensis; assembly: GCA_024509875.1. NCBI lineage: Eukaryota > Metazoa > Mollusca > Gastropoda > Stylommatophora > Oreohelicidae > Oreohelix > Oreohelix idahoensis. The sequence continues at coordinate 39,370 of JAMPIV010009021.1, forward strand.
TACTAAGCATCTAGCCAATCAACCACGCAAACAGAAACACCCGCTAGCAGCTATCCCACACCTATAACCCACCCTGGGACTAAACGCCCAACCCACCCACATAATAGGATGTCCAACCAACGTTACAAATCGCAACATCAGAAGACTCCACTCTCCCCACCGTATGCAAAAGGAAAAGGTACATAAGATCCTAACGTCTAACATTAACTAAAGCACCAACCAACTATTCGGATTCCACACCTGAAAAGAAGAACGTCATATTGCTTGAAATAACGGCAGGGAGATCTTACAAACTCAGTGTCCAAGAACGAACTAAGGAAATCTATACGTGCTTATCACCTCAATATTATAACACATAAATCTACCACCTCCCCCACCCCTCCCCCCCCCATTGTGTGACTATTGTACATAAGCCTCTACACGCACCCATAGTCTGAGAACGTCTCTCTTCAAACTCACGTAATATTAAGTGCATTTCATGAACTATGGAAACAAGTTCTCGTTAAGGCACAAGTCCAGCCCTTGTGTGACTCTATCTAGCTATCTATTACACCCCACCGCCGCAGTCACAAAAAATCTCGCGTAATGTCAGTAGCAGCTAGCATGAGTAAATCCTATCCCTTTGTAGTTCGAACATGCACAGCACCGAAGTCTTTACATTACACGTGTGTACGATAGTCTCCACTAATCTCCCCCCCCCCATACCCCCATACAAACCACCGTCTTGTCATATCCAAGAATGTATCTGGACGCTACCCGTAATTATCTCTTTAAACGTCCTGCGGAGATAAATGAGACTGAAACCATAAATCTAATAAGACAAAGAGATACACTAGTGCACAATCTTGAAGAATATACCCCCCTGTAATTCTTATGAGTAACAAAAACCGTTAAAACAGTAATTCCCTTACATGACAACAAGACCAAATTCTACGATAACTGTTATGTAGGGACAGCAGATAATACAGTGTGTCTGTTGCAGACTCCTATAAGTCATTACAAGACACGGATAGAACGACTGGGTGATTGTGACTCTCTATTTGTGTAAACGAGACTGTGAAACTGGATCGATACCTGGGTCCTGAAAAACAAAATCACTAGGAGTAACATCTATCTTACGCAATCCAGAGCGTGATCAAACGACATACAGTGTTAGAGACATTGGACCCGAACGAACTACGTCTCAATCTCTAAATCTAAAACACGTATCTGCAAATAAACCCAACCACTCACACACACTCGCCTGCAGTGTATCCCATGTGGATCAACACTACCACTCAGTTCAAACATACAGTCTCTCCCCACCCTTCCGCGAATTATTACCAAGAGACTCCCACTGTTACGTGTAGTCTGCTGTGCTATCTACACTTACATTCTAAGCAGTAAGACTAACCCGTCCATGTTGACGCTCAACCCTCACTAAAATATCACGTCTGATAAATGCTTTGTGTACACGATTCGCTACTAAAGGAATCGAGAACAGCCTTTAAACATTATGCATACTCGTCACCGCCCCCCCCGTATCATCGATCGAACTCTAGCGAAACGTATTAAGTTTCACCAGACTCCCAAATATATTTTTATGTGGTGATCTGGGGCCATGTTCTGCCATAATCCTACGACAGCTACTCATACCCATCTACCAACAGAAACAGTAGGAGGCTATGTCGTCAGGCAATAACGAGTACACTAACACACAACGATACCACTCTCCAAGGATGAATAACAACTCTAGGTGAAGCGATTCGTGTGAGAAGAAGCCATCTGGCAACCTACTGAATGTCGATAAGTGTGTGTTAGCTTGTGTTACAATTGCTCGCGCTAACCCCTTAGTATACTGTGCTCGTATATACAATGTATGATTTTAGTGTTCAACCCTCCTGATGTGATAGCATACCTATGCTACCCTGACTATACCATCTCCACCCCCATATCACGCTAGTTGCGCTAAAATCTAGTCGTGCAAACCATTTGCGGGTTACATACTCGACACGCAGTTCAAAATGTATAACCTCTTAGATCTGCAGACTGAAATGAAAAACACACACACAGTTCGTACATCCGGCCTAAAAGTTGCATTTTTGTGACGTATTGGCAGATGCGTTGGTTCAATTTTGAATGAGAACGCTAGTTACAGACAAATAATACGACTAACGTGATATTTGAAAATACAGTACGAGAAGGGGAGAAAAGGAGCATAGGTGGTAGTGTCACGAGTTCGTTGTTTACAGAAATTTGAACCCAAGCGGGGCAAAGAAGGATAGAGAAGAAAAACTTAGATAATTTTCTTACATACTAAAAGAAAGGACAGTTGACAAATACAATGACATTAATGGTTAAATAGAAGATTAAGGTGTTAATGTATCTTACCGTAGATAGAAAAATAAGTTATTTGAATAAATAAAGGGGAAAAACAATAATAGTAAATATAATAAAGGAAAGAATAAAAATATAACTACTGTGTGACAGACAGCAGCCTGATCAATAATTACTTTTCAGAATTTGAAACACTTAGTAAATAACCGAGATATTGGTAGAAGACAGATAGACGAACAGACGTATATCTCTCTCAGCTTGCCACATATTGGGAGAGGGGGAGGTAATCCCAAGTTTGAAAGTTGAAGTTTCAATTTGAAAAAGGACGCAAGAGGCATAATAGTCCCTGATTGGCTGGAGTCTAATAGACTAACAGTAGTGATAAAAACAATTTGAAATCGGCGTTAGGTGCCACTTGTAAAATATATTTCCTACACTACTGTTGTGTTAAAGGCAAGAATTTCAGTACGATTTTGCCTTTGCTGATCTGCACCAGCAAGCGATCTGGAAGTGACCATATTATCGCTAATTAAACTAATTAGTAGGAATATTTCATTGATGCGGTAAGAAAAAAAAACATTTATATCATCATTATTATTATTATCATTGTGTATGTATTACTGAATATGTATGAAAATTCTATGGGTAGAGGCATATATAGGAAAGCGCCAACATCAAACTTTGTGTTGTGTCATGTGTCACAAAGTTGTTAAGAATGATATTATCATTTTGTAGAAAAGCCAGACAGGCTTACTGATACCTTGGGAGAAAATAAAATTACATAGTAATTGGGAAATTGATGTACAGTTTTATGATGTAAGACCAGAAAACCACTGGCCGTCTTCTTCAGCAAGTCACCGTGTTTGCACACGACTTGATATAATTAATTAAAATGTTTCCTATGTCAAGGAAAGTGTCAAACTGAAGTTTGAAAGATTATCTGACCATGAATGGGGTACAAAACCAAATAAGAACGTTAACTAATTGTTTAGTTACCATGCTGATTCTGACCAGGTTGAAAATGTTTAATAGTTAGGGATAGAGAGAGGTATATGAGGTGTTGAGGATGGGCTTATTACTCTCATTCCAGGGTTTCATCTCTGAATCAAAGTGCGCCATTGGTCAACATATACCTGTATGTACATCTGCACCTGAAGAATTGAGGCAGTATTGTCTGTTTGCCTCACTGTTGAGAATTCAAGGGCAGTATCCTGACTTGGCAGTTTGAAGCTGTTAGCTTAGACTGAAACCATCTTGTATTCGAGCAACTACAAAGATAAGAATTTGTCCACGGGCACATGATACCTCAGATTAACCACTCTCTTTTCCAAATGTGTATTTCCTAGTTCAGAACATGATGAATATAGACGTTCTTCCCATTATTACCCGTTCATAGGATCACGATTTAATTGACACTTTTCAAGAGTGACATTTTTATAGTTGTGAATAATAAGACTCATTTATAGTTTGAATTAATTGTTGTAAATACATTTCATTATCACCTTGAGTTTTCAGTACTCCGGTATCCAAAAAAAGAGCTGAGATACCGGAAAATAAATTGTAAAAAATAAAAAAAAAGATTTAACGTTTAAACTTTAACAGTGACTTGTTTCATTATTGTTCATTAATTTATAAGTGTAGTGTTGTCATTTCATTACATTACATCGCATATACCCTAGACATTTAGCTAGACAACACTCACACACCTTTACATTTAACTAGGAGAAAATATATGACAGGTTGAGGTCATAGGGTGGTAGCAGACAGGTTCCCTGAGAACATATTCATAAATAACTAACCTCAGGGGCTTGCACAGCTGACCTCACATCTGTTACAAATAATATCTATTTCTTTAACATCAAAACCCACCACTATATATATATATATATATATATATATATATATATATATATATATATATATATATATATATATATATATATATATATATATATATATATATACATACACGACGGGCGTTCAGAAAGTAATGCACCACATCGTTTTTCTCAGCTAATAATGAAGATAGAAGCATGAAATTTTGCACACTTCAAATATGGCATGTGCCAATTGTGTGCAGCAAATTGCATCGCAACCGGCCAAATAATACGGCTGCCCTAAACCGTTGAAATTTTGCAGTCGACAGGTGTACAGTCAGTCGCTGGGTTCAGAGAATCAAAGAATCAGGAAGTGGAGATACGGAGCTGCTTGATCGGCCACGCTGTGGACGTCCTGCCACAGCCACCAACGCAGAAATGTTGAAATGCGCTGAGGGCATTATTCTTACTGATAGGCGAATCACTACTCAACAATTGGCCTTACAGTTGTCAGTCAGCATTGGTAGTGCAAATGCAGTTATAAAAACTCTCGGATTTTCTAAGGTTTGCGCAAGATGGGTTCCTCGAAGTCTCACAAATGACCACCGATTTCAAAGGAAAGCAATTTCTTCTGAATTGTTGGAGCGTTTCAATGCTGATGGAGAGAACTTTTTGGCTAAGATCGTTACAGGAGACGAAACCTGGGCACATCATTTTGAACCTGAGACAAAAAGACAGTCAATGGAGTGGCATCATCCACAAAATCACCACGAAGAAAGAAATTCAAGACAATTCCTTTAGCTGGAAAGGTCATGATCACTGTCTTTTGGGACATTGAAGGTGTGATTCTTGTGGACGTTATGCCAAGAGGAGAGACAATCAATTCGCAAGCTTACATTAAGACATTGAAAAAACTCAATCAACGTTTTCGCAGAGTTCGGCCGCACAAGAATCCAGCAGACCTGCTTCTCCTTCACGACAATGTGCGACCTCACACAAGTCTGGCAACACGGGAAGCAATCACCAAATTGGGTTGGACTGTACTATCCCATCCACCCTATAGTCCCGATTTGGCACCCTCTGATTTTCATCTATTTGGTCCACTTAAAGATGCACTCCGTGGGACAAGGTTTGAAGATGATGAAGGAGTGATTCATGCAGCAAAGAAATGGCTACATGATCAAGACAAAATCTGGTACGGGCTAGGAATACATGCACTTGTTTCGCGCTGGCATAAAGCCGTACAAGTTGATGGGGATTATGTTGAATACTACCGATGTTTACATGACATATCCATGTATATTGTGTATAAATTTCATGCTTTTTTAATAAACAGCTCCTGAAAAAAACGATGTGGTGCATTACTTTCTGAACGCCCCACAAATGTTTTCTTGATTTTTTTCGCAGACCTGATCCCCAAGTGGACGACCAGCGGTCTTTTTCTTTTCTAAATCATTTATAAGTGTGTACGAGCCAGATGATATTGTGTGACTATAAATTATACTACTGGACTTACCAAATCCAGGATATATACTGTTCAAAAAAAGAAACGCATAGCTACTCAAGGCACACACATAGCCATAATTTTGACATTCAATAACTTTTTTAATTTAATGAGTTAATTGTTCAAATTGCCCACAAGAATACCTTAGGGTTTACCCAATCAATTGACAGTTGTTTTGCATCTGGGTCACGAGAGTTTTTTGGCGTACGGGCTTTCCCGTTAGTATGGTGTGTGGCCTCCTCTTGCATTGATCAGCGACTGGCATCTCCTGGGCATGGATGCGATCAGACGTCTGATGTGGGCCTTTGGGATGGCTGCCCACTCTTCCTGGAGTGCCTGGAACAGATCACGACGATTGGCTGGAGCAACGTCTCGGCGACAAACACGTCTATGCAGCTCATCCCACAGGTGCTCAATCGGACTCATGTCTGGAGACAGGGATGGCCAGGGAAGGGTGAAAATGTTGTTGGCAGTCAGGAACTGCGTGGTCAACCGTGCACAATGGGGTCTGGCGTTGTCCTGTTGAAACACAGACCTTTGGGCAGCCAAAAGTGGAAGGACATGGGGCCGAAGAATTTCATTGACGTATCATTGCGCATTCAAGCCTCCTTCAATGTGCACCAATTGACTCCTTCTGTTGTAACTGATCATTCTCCACACAACTGCACCTCCACCACCGTGCGCGGAGCTTCATCAACGCAATTTTGGGCAAAACATTCATTTCGCCTACGGTAGACCCTACGCCGTCTATCATGACGCTGCAACAAAAAGAAAGATTCGTCACTAAACCAGACACGTCTCCATTGATTGTCAGCTGCCCAGGGACGATGCTGGTTGGCCCAAAGAAGTCGATTTTGGCGATGGCGGTGCGTAAGGACAGGTCCTCGGTGAGGTCGTTGTGTCCAAAGTCCAGCGTCATGCAGTCTATTCTGGACAGTGTGATCAGACACATGACGTCATGCAGGCAATGAATGGGCAATTGAGGAAGCTGTTGTAAACCTGTCTCTGAGGTGACGAAGCCGAATAAAGCGATCCTCCGCTGCTGTTGTCGCTCTGGGTTGTCCACTGCAATGCCGGTCTTCAACTGAGCCAGTGGCTTGGAACCGGTGCCAAAGTCGACTGATGGTACTCTGATGCACGTTTAGATGCCTGGCAACCTGACTTTGACTTTCGCCTGCATGCAGTCGGCCAATAGCAATGTTCCTTAAATTTATCGATAGAGACGCCATAAATGTCTGCTTGAAAATGAACTGAATTTTTTTTTGTGTAGCGTTATCATTTTATAGGGTTTCAGTTGCGTAGTCAGTGAATAGTGTTCACACCAAATTTTGTTGCTTTCACGTGCGCGCAACATGAGCTGTGGTCAAAAATTGCGTCATAAACACTACTGGCCACTGCGTTGTAACGATTACAAAAACGAACGCAATTCAGGTCAACACGTGCATTTAACACTGTAAAGAACATTTCAGGCTGGTTTTTATATACCCTAGCACCAAATTTTATTTACAAACTCATAAAAACGCGCCCTCGGATAGCTATTGCGTTTCTTTTTTTGAACAGTATATTTTAACGGCCCCATAGTGGCGTATACCTGAATCCATCATCATCATTTTTAACATTTTAAGCAACCGGGATTTTCCAGATACTAGAAGTATTCCCCTCTCTTAAATGGTAAACACCAAGGATTCTCACAGTATTCAATATTTGTAGTAAACCCTATATCCAGATAGAAGTTCCAGCCCGAGCGGGAAACAAGCCTGTTTTTCCCCGCCGCCCCAACACTGCAAGAGTTGTCACAACGAAGATATTGAGTTGTAGTTCCTGTGTCTAGACTTATAATTCCCTGTGCACCCATCGGAGGAACAGTGATAGTTTTAGAACAGTGAAGACAACCTTTACGATTAATATTGCATCCAGGATTTATCGAAGAATAAACATATTCGGCGTTCACCTCATTAGTTCTTTTTGGGGATGGACTGGGGCCAATTTGTATCCTCGACAGCTGGGGTGATACATTAATCAACAGTGAAATAGGGATTATGTTCATGAATAAATTTACCAAGGGATACCACAGACCCACGGGAAAAATACAAATAGGTAAGACAGTGAGGTGGCCACATGAGTGAGAGAGCGTGTGATGATTTTATTGTTGCTGGAAACTATCTACTAAATTTGGTTATTTGATTTTGTTTACTTTACTTGGTCTTATATTGTACCAAGAGTTGGTATTCTATAACATAGTGCTAACCTTCAACTTTTGGGTTAATATTTCTTTGGGTTTGTTATCCTTTATACGGTGAAGGCGCACCATGCTTCTTTATTTCCTCTATATGTAAATGATTTTCTTGATATCTTTTGGGTATTTGATGTTGTAACCAGTTAAGTGATAATAAACAACAAAGAAAACTTAACTTTGTGTGTTGGTCAGACCTATACCCATTTATCCTTAGTTTTTTCACGTTTGTGTGTCTTGTTGTCACATGTTGTTGTGTGTGTAGAGTAACCTGTTCTTATTTTAGATAGGGAGGCAAAGACTGTCATGTAATAAAGCACAGTTGTACGGATAGGCTGGAGGAGAGAAACTTACTCACTCCAGAGACATATCTTTCCCTCAACCTACCACCTGTGAAATCTATTTCTATACATTCTTGTGTATCTGTCAACATTCATTCCTTACATAGACGGGGCCCAATAAAACAATTAACCTACCGTACTACACACCTTGCAGAAAACCATAATAGAAGGGAGAGTTGAAGTCAAACGTGCGAAGGGAACACAGCACTATAAGTGGGAAGATAACATCAAGAGATGGACAGGAAAGAGTCTATCAGAGTGCACCATCAACAAAAGAGACAAATGACGTTAGAGATTCATTACAGCCAACCTTTGTGGAGATGGCAGCTGATGATAATCCTACCCTAGAATCATGCACTGCCCTGCAAAATCCTTTTTAATTCTTTCTATTTTCCGTTTATTTATTATTTGCAACACCACGGAAGGTTTCCCAGGGATATCCCGACACCATCACGAGAACTGCTATACTATGGAACCCAGGAGGAAGGCGAAAGACAAGCCGACCTAACACATCTTGGCGGTGAACTATGGAGGCCGAGATGAAAAGCATGAACCAGAATTGGGGCTCTGCACTAAGGATGGCTGCAGACCCAACGTAGAGTTTGTTGCCCTACAAAACGCCACTATGCGTGATGGCCACTGATTGCTCTGTCAGTCCGCGGCTAATGATCCAAGAAGAAAATGAAGACAATTCTGACAGCGACAGTGGTAGAACAAAGATGGACTAAAACTCTTTAATGTTCTTAACAAGACCTATGCCTAAAAACAACCAAATATATATATATATATATATATATATATATATATATATATATATATATATATATATATATATATATATATATATTATATATATATATATATATATATATATATATATATATATATATATATATATAAAATTTACTTTTACATTTTAGGTTACGCATAGTGTGGTAATGAACAAAGCAGAGTTTATAAAATAACTAAAACTATCAGTGGAAAACGAGGTGCAAACAACATAACGTTAGTAAAAGACAAGCAAGGAAATCTCATCACCACAGCACAGGGGCAGGAAACAAGGTGGGCAGAGCACTTCAGAGAAACACTGGATAAGGAACCACCAGAGACTCAGCTGAATGTTCCTGAGGCTGAAAGTGACTTAGACGTAAATACAGACATCCCACGAAAAGAAGAAATCATCACAGCTATCAAAGGGTTAAAAAATGGAAAAGCCCCTGGTCACGACAATCTAAATGCTGAGTTATTCAAGGCAGACCCTGAACTAGCAGCAGAACTATTACAACACCTATTTGCACAAGTCTAGGAAACTGAGACAACACCAACAGAGTGGAGTAAAGGAATAATTGTCAAATTGCCCAAGAAGGGCGACCTTGCAGACTGCAACAACTGGAGAGGAATTACTCTCCTCTCAAGTTCCCAGCAAAATACTAGGCAGGATAATCATCCAGAGAATTTCAAAAGCACTTGACCATAAACTGAGGAAAGAACAAGCGGGCTTTAGAAAGAACAGAAGATGTGCAGATCATATATTCACCCTCAGGAACATCATAGAGCAGTGCTCAGAATGGCAGAGACAGCTGTACATCAACGTTGTTGATTTTGAAAAGGCTTTCGACAGCATACACAGGGACAGCCTATGGAAAATACTGAGGGCTTATGGAATTCCCAGCCGCATTGTTTCCATCATAAAAAGCCTATATTCTAACTTTACGTGCAGTGTCGGATTGAGTAATGTAACTTTCGAAGTGAAAATAGGAGTACGACAGGGATGCCCCTTATCAACATTATTTTTGACAGCCATAGATTGGGTGATGCGCCAGACAACAGAGGGCAGTCCACGAAGAATTAGATGGACAACATTTTCTACACTGGAAGACCTGGAATATGCAGATGACACTGCACTACTCGCGTATTCACATCAACACATTCAAGACAAAACCGATAGACTGAATAAGTATGGCCAGCAGGTTGGCCTGAACATCAATCTGAAGAAGACAGAGGGCATGACGCTAAATGTGGGCAATCCTGAGCCAATAACAGTAAGAAACCAGAAGTTAGAACAGACAGACACATTTACTTACCTAGGATGCATAGTAACACCTGACGGCGGAACAAGTAAAGACATTAACAACAGAATGAATAAAGCGAGAACAGCCTTTGCTATTCTCAACAACATTTGGAAGTCTTCCCAGTACAGCACAAACACCAAATTAAGACTGTATGAGAGCTGTGTACTTTCTGTGCTTCTCTATGGTGCGGAATGTTGGAGAGTAACAAAGAAGGAAATGTCGAAACTGTCCTCCTTCCACACAATCTGCCTAAGGAAAGTTCTCAGAATCTTTTGGCCAAACACCATCAGCAACCAAGAACTACTTATTCAGAGTAACCAGGAGGACATGCACACCATCATAGCTGGCAGACGCTGGAGTTGGGTTCGCCACGTCCTCAGAAGGGACCCTGATACCATCACAAGAACAGCTGTGCTATGGACCCCCGAGGGAAAGCGAAAGAGAGGCTGTAACGAACAGTTTTAGTGTAAGAGGAAGTAAACTGGAGTATGTTAGTAGTTGAAATAGATTTTGAGTTATAGCACTTAGTTGCTTGTTAGCTATCGAATTATTTAGAGAGTATCTCGTGATAGTTTCGAGAGACAGATTACAGACAGCGTGAAAAGCGCTGATATAGTTATTCTGTATTGTTTTGAGTTGGGTGAGAGAAGCTCGCTGCTAGCCCGCAATTGTTTTGTGTTGTGTGAACAGTGAGAAACTCTCGTGTCTGCTTTTGAGCGGGACGAGTGTGTTATCTAGGGAGAGTGTTCCGGGCGTTTTGACCGGGTAGGAAGACAGTGTTTTTGGGAAGTGTGAAATGCCTGTACAGTGCTGAATTTAAAATGTCGACGGATTTTTCGCTGTGGGTACAGCGTAGTATGAAACTGCAGTTTTGATTATTGTGGAAATGTTTATAACTGCAGTGTGCAGTCTTTAAAGGCCATTATCTCCTGTGTGAGGAGTCTTGATTAATAAGAGTACTTTAGGCCATGAATCATGATAGCTCCTGTGAGAGGATTGTTATTGAGGATTCTTTATAGCGCTGAGTTTAATAAGAGTACTTTAGGCCATGAATCATGATAGCTCCTGTGAGAGGATTGTTATTGAGGATTCTTTATAGCGCTGAGTTTAATAAGAGTACTTTAGGCCATGAATCATGATAGCTCCTGTGAGAGGATTGTTATTGAGGATTCTTTATAGCGCTGAGTTTAATAAGAGTACTTTAGGCCATGAATCATGATAGCTCCTGTGAGAGGATTGTTATTGAGGATTCTTTATAGCGCTGAGTTTAATAAGAGTACTTTAGGCCATGAATCATGATAGCTCCTGTGAGAGGATTGTTATTGAGGATTCTTTATAGCGCTGAGTTTAATAAGAGTACTTTAGGCCATGAATCATGATAGCTCCTGTGAGAGGATTGTTATTGAGGATTCTTTATAGCGCTGAGTTTAATAAGAGTACTTTAGGCCATGAATCATGATATCATTGTAGCTGCCGAGTGCGCAGTTCTTATGTGGTAATTTATATCTTGTGTTGTGCTGTGAACGGTATTCTATGTGTATTTCATCAATGTGTTGTGACGTGAATAAACCCATATGAAATGTCACCAGTCGTTTACAACCATCCATGACTCTTGTGTACGTACCTGTGGTGTAAACGACTAAACCAACACACGCACTTAATATTACAAGTGTGACAGGGAACTTAACACGTATTTAGAAATAGCCCCGGAGTGGGCGTGGTCTATCTGTATCGAGAACCTGATCATCGCTTACCAGTGGACTTCTACAGTGTTTGCCTGTGTGGCGGATATGTATGTATCAAATGTAGACATTACCAGATACACAACACAACAGTAACGTTAGCAGATAATCAATATTCCCCAAACCAATACGTTATCAGTGAAGCCCCATGACGTTTCACAAAAGTTGATGGCCATGACTTTCACGTGCTTTACGGAGGTACAACAGTGATGACCTCTTGAAAAATAAACATTAACATTACGGGGGTGCAACAGTGGTGTGCTAGTTTTATAGGATCAGACACCCGCGAAATTCGCGTGATATTAATTCACAACTGTTAGCATGTAGCCTGAGTGGCGTTAGTATATGAAAGACAGACATCACATTTGAGAGCTGTATCCAGGCCCAAGGAAAACTTATTCAGTATCAGTTAAACTGGGAACTGTTAACTCAAGTCGCAAGTCGCAACTCGCAAGTCAAGAAATTTATTACTCAAGATTATGAGATGTCATGATATACAGTGGCGTCTGTATACCAGTACAAGTAATCATCTGGCAGTATGAACGAGCGGTGTACCTCCTTTCAACGAAATTGACAGACGGTGACCCATTTCCTGCTTTCCTGTGCGGTGTGTTAGCACGTAGCGTGCTGAATCGAGGACCTGAGCGGAATCAAGGTGTCAAGTTCCAATGCCTTTCTGTTGTCGATTGTTTTACCATTGAACTTTGTGATATCCAGGGTGTTAACGGAAAGGAACAGAAGAGTTTTCATTCAAGATAAGTGGTTATGTTTGTGATGTGAACTGTGTCGCCTTAACTATGTCAACGAGCCTTCCTGTGCTTTGCATCTCCTATACTGTTGAAATCTGTTGTTTTTGTTGTCTAATTCTATATAGACATATTATTAGGATTTAGTATTGATGCTAAGTATTGATGGTTGTATGATATATGTTGACTTCCCTCAGATGGAAGAGGAATTGATGATACAAAGTTATGAATAATATTTTTGGTATACATACTGAACTGTGTGAAATGGAAGGGTAATTGTCAGAACTTCTTGAAACATAAACTTGCGACATTAATAATTATACTGATATAGATATATAGTTAACTGAGTGATTAAATCACCATGGATTTTGATAATAATCCTGCAGATATAAGGCCTATGTTGGAGAGTGCATTGTTAATAGGTAGAGATGAAAAGGGATTGAGAGGTCCAAGACTTGGAGTATGGATCATGGACGATTTGTTGGTTAATGTGTCAGTATCCCTAAAGTTATTTGCTGAACATAACTTTAAGCTTCTTTGTAATTCAATAATGGCTAAGGATTTGATTGATTTGCTACAGCACCTTCGTGTGTTTTTACAACAGTATATTGAACTTGAACACGGACAGATAATGCAAAATATATTCAAAATGATCCACAACGGTATTCCTGATGAGCATAAAAAGGAATTAGGAAGTGAGAAACAAATAAAAGTCAACAAACAGAGTGCCCTACGGGAAAGGGACAATTGTTTAAAAGTTACTACTGAAGTGAGTAAACTACACGAAACAGTCTCTAAACTCGAAAATGAGTTAGATAAGTCAAACACGGAACTTACTAAAGTACATGCGGCGTTAAATGCAGCATTGAACAAGAACAAAGAGTTGGAAATTCGGGTGAAAGACAAAGATGACGAAGTGGGTAATCTCACTCGGGAAGTTCAAAAAAAAGAAAGAGATACATGAGAAATTGAAAGTTCAGGCCAAGAAATGTGAGAAATTATGTAATGAAACATTTATTAGGCTGTTAAGTGACAATGCGAATTTTAGTCACCAAATGAAAGAAAAGTATACAGAATTTCCGAAGAAAGATGATGTACTTATGGATAATGATGATAGTCAAATTGAGGCACGACGAATTGATGCAAATAAAGAAATGGATGAAAAAGAGAGATTAGAAGAGTTAACGACTGAGAGAGAGAAGATGATTAAGATTGAGAGATTGTTAACAGAGGAGAGAAGTAAAGTTTTGACATTTGACAAATTAAATAGGAAATTAAGTGAAGAAATTTCACAAAAAATGTTGAAATTGCAGAAAGTACAAAAAGGGTAGAGGGTCTACTCGATGTTATTTTAAATAGCGGAATATGGTCTTCTGTAAATGTGGACAATGCTAGACAGAAAGTTGTTTGCCAACAGGTTAAAAAGATCCAGCCCTATACAATCTGTGCTGATAGAAAGATTAGATGTGATAGACAAATATCTTTTCGAGGAAAATATAACTTTCGAAGGTCTTTTGATTCTGCTTCCAATAGCAACGAATCTTGGCGGAAGTGTAATAGAGAGAATGATAATGTAACAGTCAGTCCTGATAAAAGCCTAAGGATTAAACGAGTAACTGATTTTGGAGGTTCTCAGAAGATGATAACAAGGGATAAAGTTATAAGTAGTGGTTCCAAGGATGAAACCCATTATAGGCGTAACGATAAAGATACTTATAGATCTGCAGATGATACTGTAAACAAGCATATTGTCAAAGAAAAGAATGGAAAGAGTTTTTGTAGGAGAGATGTTTCTAAGGTTAGAAAGTACCAAGGAAATTCATATGATAATAATTTTCCTTCTCAGAGAGATAATAGACAAGTTAATGTATCTCAACAGTTTAATTCTCAGAATTTTGAAAATAATGGTACAGACAAATACAAGAAGAGTTTTCAATCGTGCAATAATTTTTCTGACAGATTTTTTGTGCGGAGTAGAAACGTTAATCATAACAAGTCTAACTGGGATTATAGACATAATAATAGTCTCAAACAAAGAGGAAATGATGATAAATATTTTGATCAAACGACGAATAATAAGAGCAATTATGCTAATTTTGCTCGACATGAGCCTAGAAGCATTGTTATTAAGCAAAGTAGCAATGATAATGATGTCACAAATACTACTGCTTGTTATGTTTCTGATTTTGAAAGAGCAGCACGTTGTTGTGAACTTAAACGAAGAGTCGATGACATCGTGGGGTGACCAGATTACCACACGAACCACAGTGCGGGGTAATTGTTTGTTTAACCTCTCCGTTGTTCGTAGTAAATTTCACCATTCATTAAAATGGAATTTTCATTTGTATTTTTTGAACAGAGGCGACTTCTTGATATGGGTCAGCGCTCCTGTTTACGTTAACGGCTGTTTACGGTAGCGGCAAGAATATAGGTCAACATTGTGCCCGAGCGAGTGTTTTCTCAAGCAGAACATATCAGCGTGCTAACCATGATTCGACGTTTTACCCCTAGTGTTTATGAGATGTCGGCAAGACCTATGGAGATTTTTGTTTGCGTTTGATTTTTGTTTTGTTTGTTTATTAGGACAGTAGATGTTAATGTATTCTATTGCATAGATCATTATAGGTTGTTATATTATGATCATCATCTTTACGCATCATTTGATGTCTATTGTTTTTTTTTATATGTATGACTGTTTTAATTATAAATTAGTTCATTTCGATGCTATTTTTATACTATTGTGTTTTGGATAATATGTAGTGTGTTAGATGGTAGTGACGTGTTGTTTACTATTCATGAATGCAATGAGCAGATTTATATTTAACCTTACTGGTTACAAACTTATGCCTATTTTTTATACTCTGGTGTAGAACTTGCAGTTTTTTTTTTTTTGGTTTTGGTTTTACAGATGTGTTGGGTAGAATAGTTTTGTACATGATGAGTTTGCCAGCCCTATGCCCATACTCAATAGTTATAATGTTACAATAGTTACTTTTAATATATCAGGTGGAGATAGATATAAATTTATAACTAAATAACACTATAGCTAAGCTGAACGTGATTGTCAGCCGGAAATATTTAAAGTTTAAATTGAACTGTATAGAGAAAATTAACAGCGGTTGCTGATATTGTTATTGGATTGAGAAATCTAGAGATCTGATTTAAGCACTTGCTTAACATACATTACGTTGTTTTCATGTATTTGCAAACTTGTATTTTGGTAATAGTGTGTTTTTCTATGTGTTTCTCTGTGACGTATTTAAAAAAAAAAAAAAAAAAAAAAACTTACACGTGTTGTGTAGTGTTTGCTTAGATGCAGGAATTGTTATATGTCTCTCATTTTGCTAAAGCTAGTTTTTTGTTAATTTGTTAATTATAGATTTGAATTAATTAAATTAAAATACTATTTTTATGTAACTTAGCATTACGAAATATTTTTGTACTGTATTTTTTGGAAAATATTTTTTTTCCCAGACATTGTAATTTTTTATTTTTGTTTTTGTGTATGCCTAGCGTTTGACTATGTGCTATGTTTGATATGTAGAGTAATGTTAGTTCTTTAAAGAAAGTTTTTTTGTTTGTTTTTTGGATGTTATGTTGTATTAGCGCTTGATTATGCGTTGGTCTTATAGCAATGCTATCACTTTTTTGTGTGGTGTCGATAATTTATTGTTGATTATGTATAACTTGTATAACTTGTTTAAATTTCTGATTATGTTTGGTTTATTTATAAACTGTTTTTTGTAGTATTAGTATAGGAATACTTTGTTATTTTCTTTTGTGCTTTTCGATCGTGTTTGTATGTATTTTGAAATACGTTGTTGATCTAAATAGTTATTAGTATATATATTTTTACCAACTTTCTCTATATTCATACCTTTTGCTTTCTATCTGTCTTTGTTGATTATTCTTCATCCCATTCCTTCTTTTCTATTGTCTTTTCAGTTTGGTTTCATATTTTGTTTACATTTCGTGCTTTATTTACGTTTCACTTCATTTTCCTTGTATACTTCTTCTTTCGCTTCTTAAACTTTCATTCTATGTATTATTACTTTAATGGTATAACTTAATATAGTGTAGCTACTTGTAATATTTGTAATTATTTTACATATAACAAATTGTTTGAATGTAATACTATTGTTTTTTCCTCATATTCTGATTTCATACTTACCTTTATTACGGATCATTTTTCGTTTGCTTGATCTTGTCTTTTCTTTTACTATCGGTTGTTCCCTATTTAGTTGTGCTATATTCACTTAACTTGGTTTTGTAATGCATTATTTTTGGTATGCTTAGTTAATTACATTGGATACTTCATTTTTACATTTCACTTAATGCTTATATTTTGTAGATGTCTTATTTTAACTTAACTTAAAGTAATTCTTAGACACATATGTTAGAGATTCATTGTCCTTTTAATTTTTTGGGGATGTATTTGTTAAAAAATTGATAGAATCAATTTTTTTCTCTGGGGGTGAGGTAAGATGTAACGAACAGTTTTAGTGTAAGAGGAAGTAAACTGGAGTATGTTAGTAGTTGAAATAGATTTTGAGTTATAGCACTTAGTTGCTTGTTAGCTATCGAATTATTTAGAGAGTATCTCGTGACAGTTTCGAGAGACAGATTACAGACAGCGTGAAAAGCGCTGATATAGTTATTCTGTATTGTTTTGAGTTGGGTGAGAGAAGCTCGCTGCTAGCCCGCAATTGTTTTGTGTTGTGTGAACAGTGAGAAACTCTCGTGTCTGCTTTTGAGCGGGACGAGTGTGTTATCTAGGGAGAGTGTTCCGGGCGTTTTGACCGGGTAGGAAGACAGTGTTTTTGGGAAGTGTGAAATGCCTGTACAGTGCTGAATTTAAAATGTCGACGGATTTTTCGCTGTGGGTACAGCGTAGTATGAAACTGCAGTTTTGATTATTGTGGAAATGTTTATAACTGCAGTGTGCAGTCTTTAAAGGCCATTATCTCCTGTGTGAGGAGTCTTGATTAATAAGAGTACTTTAGGCCATGAATCATGATAGCTCATGTGAGAGGATTGTTATTGAGGATTCTTTATAGCGCTGAGTTTAATAAGAGTACTTTAGGCCATGAATCATGATAGCTCCTGTGAGAGGATTGTTATTGAGGATTCTTTATAGCGCTGAGTTTAATAAGAGTACTTTAGGCCATGAATCATGATAGCTCCTGTGAGAGGATTGTTATTGAGGATTCTTTATAGCGCTGAGTTTAATAAGAGTACTTTAGGCCATGAATCATGATAGCTCCTGTGAGAGGATTGTTATTAAGGATTCTTTATAGCGCTGAGTTTAATAAGAGTACTTTAGGCCATGAATCATGATAGCTCCTGTGAGAGGATTGTTATTGAGGATTCTTTATAGCGCTGAGTTTAATAAGAGTACTTTAGGCCATGAATCATGATATCATTGTAGCTGCCGAGTGCGCAGTTCTTATGTGGTAATTTATATCTTGTGTTGTGCTGTGAACGGTATTCTATGTGTATTTCATCAATGTGTTGTGACGTGAATAAACCCATATGAAATGTCACCAGTCGTTTACAACCATCCATGACTCTTGTGTACGTACCTGTGGTGTAAACGACTAAACCAACACACGCACTTAATATTACAAGTGTGACAGGGAACTTAACACGTATTTAGAAATAGCCCCGGAGTGGGCGTGGTCTATCTGTATCGAGAACCTGATCATCGCTTACCAGTGGACTTCTACAGTGTTTGCCTGTGTGGCGGATATGTATGTATCAAATGTAGACATTACCAGATACACAACACAACAGTAACGTTAGCAGATAATCAATATTCCCCAAACCAATACGTTATCAGTGCTGCCATTTCAGTCATTGGCCATGACGATTCACCTACATTACGGGGGTGCAACAGAGGCCGACCAAAAACAACTTGGCGGAGAACTGTGGAAGCTGAGATGCAAAGAATGAACCAGAGTTGGGGCACTGTACGAAGGATGGCCGCCGACCGAGCAAGGTGGAATCAATTTGTTGCTGCCCTACACGACGCCACCAGGCGTGATGGCCGCTGACTGCTGTGACGGTTGGCTCAAAGAAGAGACGATAGTGTGGTAATACGCTTAGTATTCGTTGAGACATTTTGTTTTTCTGCCATGTGACACCAAGTCTGCTCATTTTTATGTTTTCTATTTAATTCTCACTTCCTTTCTTTTCTGTTTTTGTTTGTCTGTCCCTGACGACGTCCTTGTGGTCGCAAGTTGTTTATCGTCTTTTCTCATAGTAAGACGTAGTACCTGTTTTTTTCCCTCCACTCTACCTCAGTTTTAGTTAGCAATATAAGTAAGTATACACTGCCAACTTGCAAGATCAATTGTCGTTATTTTGACGTTTAAAGAACCATAGGAAATGACTTGTCAGCCAGTACCTGACTTGTTCAGTTTAATGCAGGGTTTCTTAAACTGTAGTCCGTGGACCTAGGAGGTCTGTGTACATAACCTAATATTTAAAATGTAAAATTTTTAATGATGTTTTTACGTACAATTTTTTTTTCAAGAAGGGATCCTTAGCCTTCACTGCACAAAGGGATCTGTAGCCTTCATCGGACAATCAAAAGGATCTGTAGTCTTCATCGGGTAATCAAAAGGATCTGTAGCCTTCATCGGGCAATCAAAAGTGTCCATAGCCTTCATTTGGGCAATCAAACGGATCTGTAGCCTTCACTGGACAATCAAAGGAATCGGTAGCCTTCATCGGACAATCAAAGGGATCCATAGCCTTCATTGGACAAACGGATCTGTAGCCTTCATTGGACAATCAAAGGGTCCATAGCCTTCATTGGACAATCAAAAGAGTCCTAGCCTTCACCAGACAATCAAAAGGGTCCATAGCCTTCATTGGGCAATCAAAAGTGCCCATAGCCTTCATCAGACAATCAAAAGTGCCCACAGCCTTCAGTGGACAATCAAAAGTGCCAATAGCCTTCATCAGACAATCAAAAGTGTCCATAGCTTTCATGGGACAATCAAAAGGGTCCATAGCCTTCACCGGACAATCAAAATGTTTCATGGCCTTCAGTGGACAATCAAAAGGGTCCTAGCCTTTACCAGACAATCAAAAGGGTCCATAGCCTTCATTGGACAATCAAAAGGGTCCTGGCCTTCATCAGACAATCAAAAGTGTCCATAGCCTTCATATCAAAAGTGTCCATAGCCTTCCCCAGACAATCAAAAGGGTCCATAGCCTTCACCAGACAATCAAAAGGGTCCATAGCCTTCATTGGACAATCAAAAGGGTCCTAGCCTTCATCAGACAATCAAAAGTGTCCATAGCCTTCATCAGGCAATCAAACATGTCCATAGCCTTCACCGGACAATCAAAAGTGTCCATAGCGTTCATCGGACAATCGAAGGTGTTCATGGCACAAACAAGGTTAATAAACCCTGGTTTAGTGAGAAATTAAAGAACAGTTGAGCAACCGCTGCTGAGGTTCAAAGATGTGTACGAGACATGAGGGCATTGGACATAAATCCAGCAATTTGGGAGGATAAAGCTACCGATCGCACCAAGTGGCGATGCTCTTTACAGCGGCACCTCAGATTGGGCGAAAAGAAGCTCTCACAGCAAGCAGAAGAGAGGAAAAAAACGTCGAAACGAACACCACGAAAATAAGCATCTGAGGGATGTTACCTCAAGAGCGTATTCCCATAGTCAGTTATGACTAAAGGGGCTATTATTATAGGGCATCTACAACATGCTTTTTTTTTCTTTTGTGTACTCTTTTCTTTGCTGCCTCCTTTCCGTGATAAATGTCATTTGTCACCTTGTACTGTATAAATCATGTCAATGCAATCCTTGGTAGCCATCCCTTTTTTTTTTTCTTGTGGTTCTATCCTAAAGTTTCTGAGCTATTATTTTCCCCTCACATGTTTCAGCCAATTTATCATTTCTGGTCATTTCGTTTTCATGATAAGGGAGATAATGTATCCATCTTAATGCGACAATGCAATTTGTAATGCTATTCGAGAGAATGCATTGCAGCTTTCGTGCTCCTTTTAATACATTTTGATATATCTATCAACGCAGTGGCTTTCTGGAAGTTATGTAGCACTGCGGATAATACTATCATAACACACGCTAGACACCAGTTTGTCATTTCGTTTTGTAAGGTTCTAACAAGAGAGGTTTACAGTATTTTAAAACTTCGCTCACCAATCACAAAGTTTAAATCACCAATCACGAAGTTTAAATCACCAGTCACGAAGTTTAAATCACCAATCACGAAGTTTAAGACTTTCATAAATACGTGCTTGCGTAGAATAACAGGTTTGAAATGGTACATGGTCACCAATGTGGAACTGGTGGCAAGAACCAGGCAAGTGCCAGTGAAACAAGAAATGAGAAGATAACGCTGGCGATAGATTTGGACACACATTGAGGATACCTGGAGACAACATTACAAGACAGTCCTTTTTCTGGAATCCTCAAAGAAAGAGATGCAGAGGTAGAACGAAAACACGTGGGGAAGAGAATAGGAGACATAAATGTAAATTATGAAGACATGAAAATGTCCATGAGCTGATGGTATGTGGACTCGAGGACTTGAAATAAGTTTGCTGAAGACCTGTGCATCGTGGGGAGAAGATGGGTAATGATAAATAGTTGAGTGGGTCACGCTTACGCTTTCAATGATGTCATAAAATTAACAGTGATACAACGTAAAATATCTCCAAAGGATAAAATGTAGGGATAAAAAGAATGCGTAAGTTACTAGAAGGCATGATCGCCCACGCCGCGGGTCATCACCCGCCATGGAAATTAAATTGCTGAAACGGTTACCATTTGAGCGGGATGAGAACGGCGGATCAAAAGAAAAAAAAAATATGACTGAAAAATTGCGTGAGACTAGCAAGGCTTAGAAGATGCAATTGGGGGGGGGGGGGGGGGGGGGGAAACGGAGGAAAAGTCACGTCCCCAAATTGACACGAGGTACGGAAAGGGACGCTTATGCGATACCAAGCCTTTTATTTGAATTCAGCGGCAAAAGCATTACAACGCAGATGCTTGAAATATTACAAAATTAAAAAAGTAACTTTTTCTTAATACTAATGTTAGGAATATAAAAATTAGCTGGCCGGATGGCCCATTTTGAGCAGTGAAATAATATGCTTTTATTTATACAGACGGATAGATAATAATGAAGACATTGACAAAAGACTGTGTTGTTCACATCAGCGAAAGACTGCATTGAATCAAACATGTCACTAATTTGCACAAAAACCGCGACCTTGAGACTCAAGTGTTCAAATCTAGTTAGAATGAAAGAGAGGGACATTGGTGGGAGCTGTGGCTAAAAATAACTTTACAGACAAAATTTGTAGAGGGGACGGATAGGTTGGTTCAAAAACCAAGTACGTTTTTTTGTGAAAACGCAAGTAGAGACGGACGGACTAACAGATAAAAATCCATACTTGACTGAAGCATGACTGAAATGACTTTAGTGTAGGAAATTTGAATTTGAAAAAAAACACAAGGCATTGATTGGCCACAGACAATCATATTATCAGCGCTCAGACGCGCTTTTTTTTTGCCATTCCTCAATAGTTGTCCAGTGATAGACACAGTAAATTTTAAGTGTGGTGATTTCCAATGAAGTAAATTGAAATAAGTTCAGGGACGCCATACTATAGCCAGCAGCTCAGCTGAGTTTTGCTAGCATTTCTGTGTTCTTTATTCATAATCTGGTAAGATTGACATTATTTCTTTGTATATTTTAAATATTGTTTAATGTTTCGAGTGATTTGATACTGCCATATCGAAATCTAGCTTTACAACAAGTAAGGATTTGTTCTAGACCCCCCGCCCTAGTTCAGGGTCTAGGGACAAACAATATATATATAAACTCCAGCAAGGATTAGGAAGGACAGATCAAGTGTTGAGATCAGTGGAACATATCACCTATCCTATCCTATGGCAAGAAGCTAATAAACATATTTCGGAATATGGAGTATGGGAGAACTTATCCTATGTGAAACCAACTTGGTAAGATGTGTTGTATGGTCAGAGAGATCTGACCCTGTCTAAGTGGTGTTATTGTAAATTGTTACGTGTAGAAGTGGCTCCTTAGGTAAGGTTCTGAACCTAAACCAATACTTTATTTCAGAGCTGTGAGTTTTTTATGTTGACACCAAAAGGTGGTGTCAAATGCTGGGTAAATAATTGACAGTGAGGACCCGTGCAGTGTCGCATCTCGGCAGAACAGCCTTGTATTGCCCCCAAGCACGGAGAGGTGGGGCCACCCGATATATTATTCCAAAATCTTTCATATGTTCTGGCCAAAATAAAACCTTGGTTCAGAACAAATAAATTTAAAAAAGATTTACTTTTCTAAAATTTCACCAGCTGAATTTAGTTCATTGTGTTCTAAATTTTATTGATAATATTATATTATTTAATATCTGTGTGTGTGTGTTTGTATATGTCAATACAACACATTACATTCAGTACCCTAGATTTTAACGTAGCCACATTCATTAGAAAAAAAGATAGGTGTGAGGTCGTAGTGGTAGCAAGAAAGGCCTTCTGAAAATTCACAGCTACATTTTATCTCAGGAGCCTTCACAGCTGACCTCATACATCACACTTAGTAATATCACCATCATACAATACCATCAAAACCACTACATATATTGGGGTCTTGTCCAGGGATAATTAGCATAAACAGTAATATAAGGATCTCCTGGTGGGAGAAATAAAATTAGGGGAACAAAATTGTAAAATTCCCTTAAAATTAAAAGTGTCCCTTTAAATTAAAAGGGCAATTAGAAGTTGGTGAATCTTCACAGCCAGTGTTAGTTAATTAATTAATTAGAATTATTTTAGTCTAGAGTAATTATAAGTACTTTAGTGATTGGAAATTTTACTTTGCTTATTGCTAGATTTGTTTAAAAAGTATGGCGGAGCTGGCAAAATTTAGATCAGCTGCTGTGCTGACCGCAAAGGAGATGGGAATGGATGGTTAGATTTTAATTCAATACGTAACGGCTGAATGTGATAAATATATTGAACGGGAAGAAAGAAGATTAGAAAAAGAGGCTGAAAGAAAATTAGAGTCTGAAAGGTTGGCTGAAGAGAAGAGGTTAGAGGCTGAGACTAAGAGGCTGCAGATGAGGCAGAAGAAAAAAGATTGACTGCCGAAAGGGAGGCAGCAGATAGAAAGGCCGAAAGGGAGGCAGAAGAAAAAAGATTGACTGCCGAAAGGGAGGCAGCAGATAGAAAGGCCGAAAGGGAGGCAGCAGATAGAAAGGCCGAAAGGGAGGCAGAAGATAAAAGGTTGCAAAGGGAGCATGAATTACGACTAAGGGAGCTGGAGTTACAAGGCCAGGCTCCTGAAAATGGTGCCAGCACTTTTGCCTCGGATGCTACGCCTAGTCTGGGAGCCTCAACCTCAGCTATGGGGTTTCATTTAGACCATTTTGTTGAGAAAGACGATGACATAGAGGGGTACCTAGGACGTTTTGAGTTATTAGCTACTACATATGGGTTAGAGAGAGAGAGAGGTGGAGTTTAAAGCTATCACAGGGACTGAGAGGTACTTCTTATGAAGTCTTCGCAAAAATGAACAGAGAAGACCAAGACAATTATGACATGTTAAAGCAGGCTTTGTTATTGAGGTACGAAAAAAAATGGTGAATTTTATCGTAAGAAATTTAGAAATGCCAAACTGTTGTCTGGGGAGACATACCACCAATTCTCTGCCAGACTGGAAACCTATTTGGAGAAATGGACTGCTCTGGGGAAGACCCAAGATCTTAAAGAAATGATCATGATTGAGCAATTGAGAGAGTCCATGGCTCCAGACATGAGAAAATTCCTCATGGAACAAGGTGCAGAGAAATTTGGGGAGGTTTTAAATGTCGCTGAGAGGTATCAGGCAGCCCAGGCAGAGGTAAGTGGTGCTAAAAAGAAGCACATAGATAATTTTAAAGCTCCACAGCCATTTAATAAATTTGACAATAGAGAACAGGGTAATAGAGGTAGGACAAACTTTGAGCGGCCAAGAAATGACTATCGCGACAGAAACTCACAGTTCAATGACCAAAAAAATAATGAAAGGAAACCGTTTAACCAAGGAAAAAGATGGTGTAAATGGTGCAAGAAAGATAACCATAACACCGAATTTTGTAGAAGGAAACCTTCATACATTGCTGCAATGAAGTCGGGGACTCAACGATTAAAGGTTAATCCTAATGGACAACAGGAACCTTATCACCCCCCAGTTTGTGAGGATGTTATTTGTAATGGAGTCACCATAAGGTGCCTTTATGATACAGGTTTGGATTATGATTCAGTTGTGAAGTCTAGCCTAGTGGACCCAAGTCAGTATACCACAGAAACAGTGGAAATACAAGGGGCGACTAAGGACATACCACTCATGACACTTCCCATCGCAAGGATAACGGTGAAAACTCGCTATGTGGAAGGAGAAATCAGAGCAGCAGTGATAGATGAACCAATCTACCCTCTGATATTGGGGTGTAGATACGTTTTCTTGGGGAATCCCGAGAGGCCTGTGATCATGGCGACAGTGCAGACCAGGTCACAGAAGAAGGAGGAAGAAGGTGAACCTATAAATGCTCATCCAGAGGAGATGAGGAAGGCGCAGGCTGAGGATAGGACACTCAAGCCATGTTTTAAAAAAATGCCCAAATGCCACACACCTCCGAGCAAGGGAGAATATTTCATGAAGAACAAACTATTATACAGGAAGGCCGGAACTGGAACAAATGGTCACAACCAGCTGGTTCTTCCCACTTCATATAGAGATAAAGTGATGGAACTCGGGCATGCGATTCCTTTCAGTGGTCACATGGGGATCAGCGCCACAGGACAGCGTATAGCTTGTCATTACTTCTGGCCAGGGATAACGGAGGATATAAAAAGATATGTCAAATCCTGCCCAGAATGTCAAAGGGTAGCTCCAAAGCACTGGACTGCTCCTGCAACTCTAGGGGAAATGCCCATAGTGGGAACACCTTTTGAGAGGGTTGCAGTGGATATTGTGGGGCCTCTCACTCGGACCAAGAGGAGGAACAGTTACATCCTTACTCTGGTGGACACTTGTTCTATGTGGGGAGAGGCGGTAGCCCTGCCATCAATTGATTCAAAACATGTAGCAGAGGCACTACTTACAATATTTACCCGATTAGGATTCCCGCATCAAATCTTGACGGATAATGGTTCTCAGTTCAAGGGGAAACTAACGGAAGAAGTTTTTAAGCTATTTCAAGCCAGACACTTTCATTGTAGTCCGTACCATCCGCAAGGGAACGGCCAGGTAGAGAGGTTCAACGGGACTCTCATTTCTATCCTGAGAAAGCTGGCACACGAAAAACCGGATCTGTGGAATCAATTCCTGCCCGCCGCATTGTTTGCATATCGGGAGGTACCACATAGTTCAACCGGGATGGCTCCCGCAACTCTGCTATTTGGGAGGCCAATAAAAGGTCCATTAGAAGCTTTATTAAGGACCTGGACAGATGAGAAGGCGGAAGAACCTGTTACCTCATCTTATCAATACGTGAACGAACTGACCACTCGTTTGAAAGCTGGATGGAA
Source organism: Oreohelix idahoensis (assembly GCA_024509875.1). Lineage (NCBI taxonomy): Eukaryota > Metazoa > Mollusca > Gastropoda > Stylommatophora > Oreohelicidae > Oreohelix > Oreohelix idahoensis. Next base: position 65,737 of record JAMPIV010009021.1, read on the forward strand.
ACTGGCAAATGATAATTTGAAACAAGCCAGGAAGAAACATGCAGCATATTTTAATAGGAAGGCAAAGGACAGAGAACTAGCTGTGGGAGAGAAGGTGCTGCTTCTACTACCCGGTAGCCAGAATAAATTACAAATTGGATGACAAGGTCCATATACGGTTCTAGAGAAGGTGTCTAGAACAAACTATAAAATTGACAAAAAGGGGAAGGAGAAAGTTTATCACGTAAACCTGTTAAAGAAGTATCTGGACAGACCACTCCAGGAAAGCACCCCCTTACTGACCTTAGCTATCGCAACTCAAATGCAAAAGGAACCACTCACCTCACATGAATACCCATTACATCCTTGTGAAACAGCAGCACAGGTAAAAGTCAGTAAGCACCTGACTAAAAACCAGAGGGAGAGAGTTCAACAGGTTCTGGAGGAACATACAGATGTATTAACAGATAAACCAGGCCATACAAATTTGCTACAGTATGACATGAAACTGGTAGACTCAAACCCAATCTGTATGAGAGCCTATTCTATTCCGTTCGCGAAGGAGAAGGCATTGAAGGAAGAAATAGATTATTTGTTGAAGGAGGGATTATTTCGCACAGTGAATCATCTTTTAGTTCTAGTGTCGTTTTGTTGAGAAAACCGTCTGGGGAACACAGACTGTGCATAGATTACAGGAAACTGAATGCTGTCACAGAAGGACAAGTGGATCCATTACCAGACACAAAACAGTTATTTGCCAGACTGAACAAGGCAAAATACTTTTCAAAGGTGGATCTTAGTAAAGACTATTACCAGATTCCAGTGAAGCCTGAAGTGAGACCTTATTTGGCTTTTAGCACTTCGGATGGACATTATGAATTCAATATGCTACCATTCGGACTGAAAAATGCTCAGAGTGTGTTTTCAAGGATGATGCGCAAATTGTTGGATCCCCTGAATAACCCATGTATCACGAATTTCATGGATGATATTCTCGTCGCCACAGAGACATTTGAAGAACACATTGAAGCTCTAGAGATGTTATTTAATAGACTTAGGGAGGCGAACTTAACTGCTAGGCCAACAAAATGTTGTATTGGATGCAAAGAGTTGGAATTCTTGGGACACACTGTATATCAGGGTAACATGACCCCTGACCCCAAGAACTTGGAAAAACTGCAGAGAGCACCTAGACCACAAACAAAAAAGGACGTGCGATCATTCGTGTCGTTATGCGGATTTTATCAAAAATATATCAAAGATTTTAACTCTATTTGTGCTCCTCTGACTGATCTGACTCGCAAGGGACTTCCAGATAAAATTATTTGGACTGCACAATGTGAACTAGCGTTCCAAGAGTTAAAGGAAAAACTCACTAGCAAGCCTATTCTCAAACTGTCTGATTTGACACAGGACTTTGTCTTAAGAACCGATGCAAGTAATGTAGGACTCGGAGGGGCTTTGTTGCAAAGATCATCTTCACCTGATGGGGAACTGAAACCAGTCGCTTATGCAAGCCGCAAATTGAATAAGGCGGAACAAGGATACTCCACAAGCGAAAAAGAATGTTTAGCGTTAATCTGGGCAATAAAGAAGTTTCAAATCTATCTGTATGGTAGGACTTTTGTGGTCGAGACGGATCATCAGCCTCTCGTATTCTTATCTCAGGCTAAGCATGAAAACGCAAGATTGCTGAGGTGGTCTTTATTGCTTCAACCTTATCAGTTTAGTATCCAATATATCCCAGGCAAATTGAATGTCGGTGCAGATTTCCTCAGTCGGCACCCCTGTGATCAAAATTAGAGTAATGGCAGACGTGAGGAGAAATTTTATCTATGTGTATCACTGGTTTTAGAACTTGCCGTAGGCATGTTTTCAAGTGGGGAGATGTGTCATAAAATTAACAGTGATACAACGTAAAATATCTCCAAAGGATAAAATGTAGGGATAAAAAGAATGCGTAAGTTACTAGAAGGCATGATCGCCCACGCCGCGGGTCATCACCCGCCATGGAAATTAAATTGCTGAAACGGTTACCATTTGAACGGGATGAGAACGGCGGATCAAAAGAAAAAAAAAATATGACTGAAAAATTGCGTGAGACTAGCAAGGCTTAGGAGACGCAATTTTGGGGGGTTGGGAAACGGAGGAAAAGTCACGTCCCCAAATTGACACGAGGTACGGAAAGGGACGCTTATGCGATACCAAGCCTTTTATTTGAATTCAGCGGCAAAAGCATTACAACGCAGATGCTTGAAATATTACAAAATTAAAAAAGTAACTTTTTCTTAATACTAATGTTAAGAATATAAAAATTAGCTGGCCGGATGGCCCATTTTGAGCAGTGAAATAATATGCTTTTATTTATACAGACGGATAGATAATAATGAAGACATTGACAAAAGACTGTGTTGTTCACATCAGCGAAAGACTGCATTGAATCAAACATGTCACTAATTTGCACAAAAACCGCGACCTTGAGACTCAAGTGTTCAAATCTAGTTAGAATGAAAGAGAGGGACATTGGTGGGAGCTGTGGCTAAAAATAACTTTACAGACAAAATTTGTAGAGGGGACGGATAGGTTGGTTCAAAAACCAAGTACGTTTTTTTGTGAAAACGCAAGTAGAGACGGACGGACTAACAGATAAAAATCCATACTTGACTGAAGCATGACTGAAATGACTTTAGTGTAGGAAATTTGAATTTGAAAAAAACACAAGGCATTGATTGGCCACAGACAATCATATTATCAGCGCTCAGACGCGCTTTTTTGCCATTCCTCAATAGTTGTCCAGTGATAGACACAGTAAATTTTAAGTGTGGTGATTTCCAATGAAGTAAATTGAAATAAGTTCAGGGACGCCATACTATAGCCAGCAGCTCAGCTGAGTTTTGCTAGCATTTCTGTGTTCTTTATTCATAATATGGTAAGACTGAAATTATTTCTTTGTATATTTTAAATATTGTTTAATGTTTCGAGTGATTTGATACTGCCATATCGAAATCTAGCCTTACAACAAGTAAGGATTTGCTCTAGACCCCCCGCCCTAGTTCAGGGTCTAGGGACAAACAATATATATATAAACTCCAGCAAGGATTAGGAAGGACAGATCAAGTGTTGAGATCAGTGGAACATATCACCTATCCTATCCTATGGCAAGAAGCTAATAAACATATTTCGGAATATGGAGTCTGGGAGAACTTATCCTATGTGAAACCAACTTGGTAAGATGTGTTGTATGGTCAGAGAGATCTGACCCTGTCTAAGTGGTGTTATTGTAAATTGTTACGTGTAGAAGTGGCTCCTTAGGTAAGGTTCTGAACCTAAACCAATACTTTATTTCAGAGCTGTGAGTTTTTTATGTTCACACCAAATGGTGGTGTCAAATGCTGGGTAAATAATTGACAGTGAGGACCCGTGCAGTGTCGCATCTCGGCAGAACAGCCTTGTATTGCCCTCAAGCACGGAGAGGTGGGGCCACCCGATATATTGCCCCCAAGCACGGAGAGGTGGGGCCACCAGATTCCAGCACCAGAACTACTCTTTCAAAGTTACGTAAGCAGGCTGGTCTGCTGGATTTACACCAACTTCATAGACATAGCACCCAAAGTGAATTATTACTAAAACATCCCATTTCCTTCCATCATTAATGGACAATGTTTGGTAGGCTTAGACAGGGAGGGATGAAGCCACCCCAACAGCACATCTATTCATCGTTCTCCCAGGGAAAATAAAATTATGAACTGTAGAAATATTAACTAATCGTGAAATTTGTATACGTACACACCTTTTATTTATCATGCCATTTATTCATGCCATTCACTCATAAATTCCAAAATCTTTCATATGTTCTGGCCAAAATAAAACCTTGGTTCAGAACAAATAAATTTAAAAAAGATTTACTTTCTAAAATTTCACCAGCTGAATTTAGTTCATTGTGTTCTAAATTTTATTGATAATATTATATTATTTAATATCTGTGTGTGTGTGTTTGTATATGTCAATACAACACATTACATTCAGTACCCTAGATTTTAACGTAGCCACATTCATTAGAAAAAAAGATAGGTGTGAGGTCGTAGTGGTAGCAAGAAAGGCCTTCTGAAAATTCACAGCTACATTTTATCTCAGGAGCCTTCACAGCTGACCTCATACATCACACTTAGTAATATCACCATCATACAATACCATCAAAACCACTACAAATGACTAAAGATAAAGGCAGGTCCACAGCAGATGCTGCGGTAGGGGAGTTACGTGTTACAGACCACACCTATACAATGTCTCAGTTTTATGAGTTGGCGGTGACCGGTTCCCTTCCTCGCTCGCGGGCTATGCCTTCCCTAACCGGGGAATAGAGCCAAGTATCCATTTCTACAGCTGGGTTGACTGGTGCGTGACATGACTTGGTTTCGAACCAGTTCCCTTTTTATCGAGAAGAATGTGCTCTAATCACTCTGCCACTTGGACATGTTCGTGGGGAGGGGGGGGGGTGCTTCTTCAGTCATAACTGACTATGGGAATGCGCCCGTTAGGTGAGAGCCCTCAGTTTTTATGTTTTTGTTTTGTTTTGCCTGGTGTTTTGTTTTTTCGGCGTGTTCTTTTCTCTTCTGCTTGTTATGAGAGCTTCTTACATGCGGGTAACACCAATTAAACTTTTTACATAGAGGCACTTATTAAAAAACAGATGGCTAATGAATGCATTATCACGATTATTAGTAAATGAACAACTAGCAGATTTTACTTCATAAATGAAGAAATCCTTTAAACATTTTCTTCTTAACCCAGAAGAACTGATATCTGCTTTCAGAGTTTTTGTGGTATTTGCATCAAAACTATCCACCCCTGTGTTACCGGGGCCGGAAAGGGAAGTACTGAACAGTAACATTGCAACCCATCATGCATGTCGTAAGAGCGACTAAGGAGAGTTGGACATGGGACCTGTTTCAAAGATGCCCAATATATGAGGAACAGAAACAAAACGCATATGGCTGTCACAAGAACCATTCATGGAAAAGCTTTATGGAAATAGTGATAGCCTCAAGCTGACCACTGCTATCTGTGAACATATTCAAGTTGACGTCTGAGAGTGTACGAAGAAGAAGAAGGGCACGGGACGAGCTAATCCACACTGCAGAAAAGTTAAGCCACCAAAAACACTTCAACAAAACAATATGGATACGCCAACTAAGGCAAATAATTCAATTTATATATCAAAAACAGAAGAAGGTCATGACGCGATGAAATATATAAGGAAGATATGGAAAGACCTGGAGCTGATGGCATGGGATAGGCCTACTTGGTTTAAGTTTGATAAAGGCCTATACTCCGTGGGGATTTGAAGAGTGGTGACTATGATGATCAATACTATCTCCATACTGTTGATGTTAACTAAATCAATGTAAAACAGAAAGTACCAAGACAACATGGAAATACTGAAGAAGTGCTGACGGATGTTAACTAAATCTGTGTAAAAAGAAAGTACCAAGACAACATGGAAATACTGTAGATGTGCTGACGTATGTTAACCAAATCTGTGTAAACAGAAAGTACCAAGACAACATGGAAATACTGTAGAAGTGCTGATGGATGTTAACTAAATCTGTGTAAACAGAAAGTACCAAGACAACATGGAAATACTGAAGAAGTGCTGACGGATGTTAACTAAATCTGTGTAAACAGAAAGTACCAAGACAACATGGACATACTGTAGATGTGCTGACGTATGTTAACCAAATCAGTGTAAAAAGAAAGTACCAAGACAACATGGACATACTGTAGATGTGCTGACGTATGTTAACCAAATCTGTGTAAACAGAAAGTACCAAGACAACATGGAAATACTGTAGAAGTGCTGATGGATGTTAACTAAATCTGTGTAAACAGAAAGTACCAAGACAACATGGAAATACTGAAGAAGTGCTGACGGATGTTAACTAAATCTGTGTAAACAGAAAGTACCAAGACAACATGGACATACTGTAGATGTGCTGACGTATGTTAACCAAATCAGTGTAAAAAGAAAGTACCAAGACAACATGGACATACTGTAGATGTGCTGACGTATGTTAACCAAATCTGTGTAAACAGAAAGTACCAAGACAACATGGAAATACTGTAGAAGTGCTGATGGATGTTAACTAAATCTGTGTAAACAGAAAGTACCAAGACTACATGGAAATACTGTAGAAGTGCTGATGGATGTTAACTAAATCTGTGTAAACAGAAAGTACCAAGACAACATGGACATACTGAAGAAGTGCGACGGATGTTCACTAAATCTGTGTAAAAAGAAAGTACCAAGACAACATGAAAATACTGAAGAAGAGCTCACAGATGTCCTGCATGATTTCCGGAGAATCTGATGACAACAAAGAAAGAATAGGCGGACTGCTCCCACCAGACCTAACGTAAGAGGCGACTAAGATGAGGCTGTGGATGGGGCAGCCTCACCACATAAGATAAATTGCTACAGACACCGCACCCACTAGAAGACGTTAGTGCTTTGGTGTATACTTCCAGTGTGGAGGGCTATTGCAGTAGTGGTCAATGCTCCGTAAGAAGCGAAAAGGGGAAGCAAGGAACTCAAAATATATACCGATGGACACTACTTAGATAACTCAATACAATTTATTTGAAGTTTTGTTTTAATCTAACGAGGAGTGACGGACATTTATTAAACACCAATTAAGAAATAGGGAAATCTGAACTTTCAATTCAAATGTCAAGTCAGTCCTATGGTATGGCTCAGAAACATGGAGAACAAGAGGGGGGGAAAAAACCACAACCACAAAAACTACAGACTTTCATAAATGGAAAGGAAGGATTGAATTGGTGTGACAGAACGCTAATGTGGAACCGATGACAAGAACTAGACAAGTGCCAGTGGAAAACAGTCGAGAAAAGTGCGCTGGAGATGGATAGGACATACATCGATACAACCTGCTGATAGTATTACCAGGCAGTCCTTGCCCTGGAAATCCCAGGGTAAGAGAGACCAATTAACACATGTGGAAGAGAACTAGAGACAGACATGAAAGGGATGAAGAAGACATAGAAAGACCTTGAGCTGATGGCACGGGACAGGAAGACTTGGCATAAGTTTGTTGCGGAGGAATAACTCAAGGCAGTTACAAGCCGCTATACACGGGATGAGCTGTGACGAACATTTCTCGGACAAGACAGATAATGTATCCACCATAATGCGACAATGGAATTTGTAATGCAATTCACAAGAACGAAGTTACCCCTGTTGTGCTCATTTTAATAAATTTTGAGAGAGAGCTATCGACAAAGAGGCTTTCCGGAATTCACGGAACACTGCCGATAATATAATCAACAAACACGTCAAACACCCAGACAACAAACAACGGAATTTTTTTTATTTAAATTTTTTTTTTTTTTTTGAAATAAGGGCGGAAGTGGGGCAGCGCTATCTACATATATTAATAGGGATGTGAAAGAATCAACACTAGGAACGGAAATTAAATGAAAACCATGGACATGCTTGTAAGAATTAGATGTTGCAGATGTCATGATGCTGCTGTCACATAGCCATAAACAAATACAAGACAACGTCAATTTAATGCATAAAAAACGCGTTAATTAACTGTACGAAACATAAACATGACAAATTCAAATGACTGAAATTAACTACATTAATAGCAATCAGCAAATACCACTGGATGCTACTTTCTTTTCTTCTTCTTTCGATCCCTGGGGATTTGGGTTTTCACTCTTCACCCTTGTGTATTCGGGAGTGAGTTCTTCTTCGTTCACCCTCAGACGTCAGCTTGAATATGTTCAAAGAACGCAGTGGTCAGTCTGAGGCTGTTGATGTCTCCGTAGGGCTTTTCGAGGAATGTCACTGGTGATGGCCATATCCGCCTTCTCTGCTCCTATGTTGGGCACCTTTGAAGCAGATGTTTAGCAGCCCCAGGTCTGCAAACCAGATGGCAGAGGGCTTTCCCAACTCACCGTGCTCAACACGGCGGGGAAATTTTTTTCGAGGTTATGTTTGCCACAAACAACTAGGACTGCGTCCTGCAAATAACACTGAAATTAGTATCGCACCGAGTTCAGGATAAGCACAGAAATAATAGAAACAATATAAATCCACTAGTTTAACAAACACCCAAAAGACACCCCTTTTTTTAGCAGCGTCTGATTAACATTACAACTTCGATAAACAACAAATAAATTAGCCAGGCACTCCTACGACAAAGAAACCTAATATGTGTTTTGAACTCTCTCACGCACAAACTCAATCCCAGAAAACAAATTTGGAACACGTCATTGAATTCAAAGAAATCTGCTGTTGCGGACAATACAAATTAACCGCTGATTCTGGTTTCTTCGAAGACGATACTAAAGCAGAATTCTCACATGAATAAAGGGGAAGAAACTTCATCTCCGTGCTATTTTTAGGAGTGGCTTTCACAGACGACGAAATTTGAGACATCTCTTAGGTCTGATCCGCAATATTTCTCGCGGGTAGGATGCAGTTTTATTGGTCTGGAAGCTGCAAACAACAGACAACTCTGATAGTGTTACATCTATCGGTTTAAATTTGGAAACAGAAATCCCGTCACAGCGGGTCTTGCCTGTAATGAAAATATGCCCTTTTGTTAGAACAGTGGTCCCCACAGTCGTCAATATCGACATCCATGGGGTCTATAGACCCAAAAGGGTCGATCGAGGGTAGATTAAACTTTAAGAAATACATAAATCCCCTCGAAAAAATTAAGGGAAGACTTTCAAGTATGTTTCGAGGACCTGAAGAAACCTCAATGTATCTGATTGGATAGTTACGCCGTTTAATGTAGAAAAAGAAGACGCAGTCACTGAATCTCACCTACAAAATTAACTCACTGATGTGTGTGTCGATCTCGAAGATAAATCAATGTTCAAAGATAAAAGTCTCAGTGACTATTAGTGCAATGTAAATACTGCTAGAATTTCCATTTTTTCCCCCCTATAAGGTGTCGGAGTGGCTAAGAGGTGTGGCTAAGAGGTATGGCTTCCGCCTCTAATTCTAAAGGTACCGGGTTCGATTCCCAGTAGAGGGATTATAATTTATGGAAATCTATTTGCATAACCGATGTAAATACTGCTAGAATTTCCATTTTTTCCCCCCTATAAGGTGTCGGAGTGGCTAAGAGGTATGGCTTCCGCCTCTAATTCTAAAGGTACCGGGTTCGATTCCCAGTAGAGGGATTATAATTTATGGAAATCTATTTGCATAACCGAAGTCAAACTTCAGCAAAAGCAGTGAGTGGCCTTACCTAGTTTCTCATCTGGTCTACCACATTATCTTCTTGTATTAAGTCTTTCGGAATAATCATTTTTAATTCTCCGTCTGCAATTTTCCCTCTCTGACCCACAAGGGTGAAAGTAACAGGTAGGACAACAGTAGACACTGCCGTAGTGGGAGTGAAGTGTTATAGACTTCACTATGCAAGGCCATGCATTATGAAGTGGGGTGGTCAGTTCCTTTCTTCGCTGCTTTTGCCTTCCCTGGCTCAAGAGCAGACTCGGGCACTTATTTATAGCTAGGTATACCAAAGCGGCACCCGTGTGTTGCCGGGGCCCGAAAGGGGAGCAAAGAATAGTAACACTGCACCCTACCACGCATGTCGTAAAAAGCGACTAAGGAGGGTTGGGCATGGGGCTGTTTACCCCATCCCGTAAAAACTTCGCACAGTGGGCTGATCACCTGCTTGCCAACCAATCTGATTACGGAAACAACGATAGATTGTTTGGTCTGTTTTTGTTCCACAAAGACGCCACTAGGCGTGGTGGAAACAGCGATAGATTGATCAATTTGTTGTTGCCCTAAGACGCCACTAGGCGTACTGGCCACATACTGCTTTGCCGGTTGGTGGCTAAGGATGGGAGAAGAGAGAGATACCAAAGCGTGACGCTAGTAGGTTCTGAACCCAGAAATCTGGTAATTTTGCCGCGAGAGGCCAGCACTGAACCACTCTGCCAATCGGACGCTCGAATGCGCTGGAATAGGGCTCGCGCCCTGGAGTAAGGGCGAGTAGGCAACAACAAAATAATAACAATAAATTATGGGCGTGTATAGGCATCATAATAGTAAATTAATTATAGGCTCCGTGAGTTGTGTTAAATTACTTCAAAACTTCACGAGTTGTGTTAAATTAATTCAAGACTCCATGAGTTATGTTAAATTACTTCAAGACCGCACGAGCTATGTTAAATTACTTCAAGACTCCGTGGGTTGTGTTAAATAACTTCAAGGCCCCGTGAGTTATGTTAAATTACTTCAAGGCTCCGTGAGTTGTGTTAAAATTACTTCAAGGCTGCATGGGTTAGGTTAAATTACTTCACGGCTCAATTAGTTATGTTAAATTGTTTCAAGGTTCCACTAGTTATGTTAAATTACTTCAAGGCTTCGTGAGTTGTGTTTAATTACTTCAAGACTCTGCGAGTTATGTTAAATTACCTCAAGGCTATGTGAGTTGTGTTAAATTAATTCACGTCTCCGTGATTTGTGTTAAATTACTTCAAGGCTCCCTGAGTTATGTTAAATTAATGATAGGCTCCGTGAGTTGTGTTAAATTACTTCAAAACTTCACGAGTTGTGTTAAATTAATTCAAGACTCCATAAGTTATGTTAAATTACTTCAAGACCTCACGAGCTATGTTAAATTACTTCAAGGCCCTGTGAGTTATGTTAAATTACTTCAAGGCTACGCGAGTTTTGTTAAATTACTTTACAGTTCCGTGATTAAAACACCTGGGAAACTACGCTGACATATACGCAGCTCTCTCTCTCTCTCTCTCTCTCGAATCTGAAACTATTTCTAAATGTTACTACGCCATTTTCAACAATATATTAAAATTACAACAACAAAATATGAAGTTCAATAATATTTTCATGTTAAATGATTTCTACTATTCCAGTAATGTCAACGTTTTTAACAAGTCGTATTTTTAAACCATATTTGAAAGACTGGTTCAATCGGAAAATTCGGCAATTTCCTTCAAACTCATTAGAATTCTGCTTAACTACGAGAGGCGTTCAGAAAGTAATGCACCACATCGTTTTTCTCAGGAGCTGTTTATTCAAAAAGCATGAAATTTATACACAATATACATGGATATGTCATGTAAACATCGGTATTATTCAACATTATTCCCATCAACTTGTACGGCTTTATGCCAGCGCGAAACAAGTGCATGTATTCCTAGCCCGTACCAGATTTTGTCTTGATCATGTAACCATTTCTTCGCTGCATGAATCACTCCATCATCTTCAAACCTTGTCCCACGGAGTGCATCTTTAAGTGGACCAAATAGATGAAAATCAGAGGGTGCCAAATCGGGACTATAGGGTGGATGGGGTAGTACAGTCCAACCCAATTTGGTGTTTGCTTCCCGTGTTGCCAGACTTGTGTGAGGTCGCGCATTGATGTGAAGGAGAAGCAGGTCTGCTGGATTCTTGTGCGGCCGAACTCTGCGAAAACGTTGATTGAGTTTTTTCAATGTCTTAATGTAAGCTTGCGAATTGATTGTCTCTCCTCTTGGCATAACGTCCACAAGAATCACACCTTCAATGTCCCAAAAGCTGAAGGAACTGTCTTGAATTTCTTTCTTTGCGGTGATTGAGGATGATGCCACTCCATTTACTGTCTTTTTGTCTCAGGTTCAAAATGATGTGCCCAGGTTTCGTCACCTGTAACGATCTTAGCCAAAACGTTCTCTCCATCAGCATTGAAACGCTCCAACAATTCAGAAGAAATTGCTTTCCTTTGCAATCGGTGGTCATTTGTGAGACTTCGAGGAACCCATCTTGCGCAAACCTTAGAAAATCCGAAAGTAATTATAACTGCATTTGCACTACCAATGCTGACTGACAGCTGTAAGGCCAACTGTTGAGTAGTGATTCGCCTATCAGTAAGAATAATGCCCTCAGCGCATTTCAACATTTCTGCGTTGGTGGCTGTGGCAGGACGTCCACAGCGCGGCCGATCAAGCAGCTCCGTATCTCCACTTCCTGATTCTTTGATTCTCTGAACCCAGCGACTGACTGTACTCCTGTCGACTGCAAAACTTCCATACACATCACATAGACGCTTGTGAATATTCACAACAGTTTCCTTCTCTGCAACGAGAAATTCTATCACAATTCGCTGTTTATAACGCAAGTTGCTAACACGCTCCATTTCAACGGTTTAGGGCAGCCGTATTATTTGGCCGGTTGCGGTGCAATTTGGGGCACACAATTGGCACATGCCATATCTGAAGTGTGTAAAATGTCATGCTTCTATCTTCATTATTAGCTGCGAAAAACGATGTGGTGCATTACTTTCTGAACGCCCCTCGTAAATTTAGCACTTGTTCTGTAGTTTACTACAGTTACAAAATATATTCTGCATAGAAAACTGAATATTTGCTGCATTAAAATAACCTAGTAACAGCCTACGTGCAAGAAACAAAAAAGTAGCTTACATAAGAAAGAGACCAAGATGGTTTGGCCATGTCTGCAGAATGGGAGAAGATCGGCTGCCACGGCAGGTATGGGAGAGACTAAGAGCCAGGGATCCAGACCTCCAGGACAACCCAGAGTCCGTTGGGAGGACAACAGTAGATAATCTCTGAAGGACCGAGGACTAGTATGGAACTAAGCCAGGAGGTAGACAGCCGATAGGATAATATGGCGCGCTCTCTCTTCCAAACTCTACACCCCACGGTAGAAGAGGAACGACTAAGTAAGTAAGTAAGAAAAAGACTAAACTCACTTACTATTGAAACTCTTTTAACCAATGTATCGTTACACGCCGTAAACAGTAAGAATATCCGTCAATCGTTTCCCTTCGCATTCCTTACGGAGCCACTTCTTCAGATGTTCCCTTTTTAGAAAGCTGGCACCAAATCATTCAACCTGCTTTTGCAGTTGTGGTTTCTGCAGCAATTCATTTTACATAATGAGGTTCCCAGCCCCATGACTTGGCAGAGACCCCCCAGGGGACTAAACAATTTCCCGTTAATACTTTTATTTAATCTTGTTCTTAAAACATGCCACCTGAAGTTTTAGTTACCAGGTAGCACACACCTCGTTTATCAAAATATTGTACGCTGGCGCTTTTTGCTACGAAGGTGTTAAAAGACACGACGATTTAAACAGTAGATCAAAGCATATTTAAAAGAAAATTTGACAGCCCGAATAAATAAAAAGTCAACGCATCGATTAGGTAAAAGAGACGCTAAACAATGTATTAAAATGAGCTAAAAGAAAGAAAGAAAGAATGAGAAATATTGGCAGCTGTGCTATTCCCGGATATGACAATTTGTTTACGGTTATGGGTGCAACTGTTTAGGTGCCAAAATGATACGGAGTGGACAAAGTGGAGTAAATACATGCACAGATATACTTAACGCACGTGACACCAATAAAGAATCATCTCATTCAGAATCACGTGATACGCAGCTGCTTGTTTTGCGACTAAAATGGTCCCAGGACGCCATCCCGCCATGTCTACACGTTACTACTGGGAAGCCAAAAAAAATCAAAGAAACGTATGCAGAAAGCAGTAAATAAATAAATATTACACACATAAAGGTATGTTCCAGACACTCGTTAGAAATGAAGAAGTAGAAAACTAGACAACAGAAAACAACAGAAGTGAATGGCTTACCGGAGAATCGAACCCAGGACCTTCCGAACGGCACCACCACCTAGCTATGGAAGCGAATCACACTATCCTCCCTGCCAACTAGGCACCACAGTCTTAAGGCAAGCCCGCAGACAGACAGAAAGAAAGACAGAAATAAAGAATGAATAAAACTGTGTGTCGGTGAAGGAAGGACAGAAAAAAAATCAATACTGAGAATAATAAAACTGCCAACAAAACGTTACGAGAGCGGCGACAACAGAACTACGAACCAAGAGAGTATGCTACCAACCTGGTTATTTCTCAATAAATAAAACTCCCAAAATTCATCAAACAAGATAAAAGACATGGATGCTGGAGAAAACTGTCAAGTCTATAATTATAACACCAAAATTACAAATAAAAAAACATAATAAAAAAAAAACTGATAGATGATCAAGGCAAAAGAAATCCATTGTCATGAGGTCTGGAAGAGAAAATTGGGGGGAGACCGCCAAGGACAGGAAGATTTGGAGCTAGATTGTATTTGCACTAAACAACAGAAAGGGCTCGGCGAAATGCTGAAGATCATAAAGATACACATGATTAAAAACAACCAGTATGTTATCCATACAAACACTACTACTTGTTGTCTACCCGGCCTTGCACGGATTTTTTTTTTTTTTTTTTTTTTAAGACGGAGGAGAGAATGAAGAAAATACCACTTACTTACTTAGTCGTTCCCCTTCTACCGTGAGGTGTAGAGGTTTGGAAGAGAGAGCGCCAGACTATCCTATCGGCTGTCTTCCTCCTGGCCTGGTTCCATTCTAGTTCTCGGTCCTTCAAAGATTGTCTAATGTTGTCCTCCCAGCGGATTCTGGGTCGTCCTGGGGGTCTGGATCCCTGGCTCTTTGTTTCCCATGTTTGTCGTGGTAGCCGATCTTCTCTCATTCTCCAGACATGGCCAAACCATCTTAGTCGGGAGTGTTTTACTTGGGTCTGAAGGGGGTGGGATTTTAGGCCTTGACGATACGTCTGGTTGCGGACCATGTCTCTTCTTGTTACTTCAACCACCTTCCTCGGATACCTCATTTCTGAGGTTTGGATCTGGCTTTTGTGGGTGTCGTGGAATATTCTAATCCACATATATAAATTATCAAGTAAATATAAAGCCTAATAAATACATAAAATTAATAAAGAGAAGAGCAATGGAAAAATAACAGTGCTGTCACAAGGAATGTACTCGAAATCCCCCTTGTTTTCTGCTTCGTCTGCAAATTGTAACGCTTTCACGTTGATAGTAAAGCTTACTGTATTATTACCCGCCTTCTTCAATGAAACGTGTGCTGTATTTCTTGGAAAAAACATTGAGAGGCCCTGCGTAATGACCTAAATTAATCCTAACATTAATTATACTGCGTTACCAAAACGAAAGACAGATGGACAAAAGGATAGCGGGAAGGGAGAGGCAGAAAGCCGAACACTAAACACGCTTCGCGCGATACACAAATGCTGCCATCACGCGTGTAAGACTACATGCACTAACTTTTTTTTCAGACGGACAGTGATAAAATACATTACCCATCCCAGAGTTAGGTTTATAAATCATAAAAAACGCTTATTAGGAAAGATAACAATAGATGGGTTTACGGTTGAAAACATAACAGTACCCAGACAGCACATCTTCGAAACAGGAGGTAGAAAATACATATTTTGAACGCAGCCACGTAGCTCCTTTAAATTGGGATATTTGGGTTCCTTAGGGCTTGCTGACAAAGAATATGTAAAACGTTACGCAAATAGTCCAGGAATTAATAAATTATACCCAAAATAAAATAGTGAGGATGCCTGACAGCATGAAATCATTTCTGCTCATAAAATTTTTTTATAACGTGTTTGAAAAAACCTTGCGTTACAGAAATAGCCTACCATGTAAACTCCAAATTGATTGGAGCGCAACAAATGAAAGACTAACCACGATTGGTCGGGCTATAAATACTATCTTTCGTTGTTAGGGGAGACGGGGAAAGGTAACATTTTTTCAAACACTTGTCGAAACGGGGCCTCATTGGCTAGACTCGCTGATATAATCACTTAGGAGCGTTAGTTCGAAACCACTTGTTTAAATAAGCTTGATAAAGCGACAGTGCGTTGAAGCCAGCTCACATTTTTGCTAAAATAAAAGCCTGGAACATAAGCAGATGGGAATTTGTGCCAGTAAATGTGCCAGAATTCATTGCTAATCAACGTATCTGTGTTTATTTCCATGAAATTGTGGTAAGCTTGAACCATTCAGTATCTTTTAATGAAAATTGAATGTAAATTGTTAATTTATGCCTGTATATATATGTGTAGTTCAGTGGCAAACAGGAGATAAAGCCTATAATGCTCCAGCCTGAACAGAGGGTGTCGGAGGGAAGTAAAACGGCATGGAATGGCC
Source organism: Oreohelix idahoensis (assembly GCA_024509875.1). Taxonomy (NCBI): domain Eukaryota; kingdom Metazoa; phylum Mollusca; class Gastropoda; order Stylommatophora; family Oreohelicidae; genus Oreohelix; species Oreohelix idahoensis. Next base: position 81,778 of record JAMPIV010009021.1, read on the forward strand.
AAATAGTACACTGACACCTGGATGATTGATTAGACAGAAATAATGCTGGAAGTGCAGAGGCGTGGTAACCATTAAGGAGGTAAATACTGGTATAAAGTATTTCAGATGAAGCTGACAGTTGGCCTAACGCTCTGAACTCAATGTTTGTGTTGTATTGTGATCAGTGTAAAAGAGAATATAAATTAGTTATGAAGTAGAAGGTACATCCTTCTTGTTTTCAGGGACCGTGGTCTTGATGGTACTGAGCAGCACCTGGTCAGAGCTTTGCTGAATCCAGAGTCGGACAGCATACTCCTTGGTCTTTTTAGCTATCAGTGAGGTGTCTCCAGAGCCCAGGGGAGAATTCGAGCAGAGGAGTCCTTTCCTGCCACCATCACTCAAGATAAGCAGATTTGGCCAGCTGAGCTCAACATTATGTCCCCTCATCTTGAAATAACTTTGTAAAAATAACATTCAGAGGGGAATTTAATTGTCTTAATATCAGGAACTGAGAACATCTCCAATACTAGTCCCTAAAGACAAACTATTGAAGTCATGATGACAAATACCAACAGAGCTTGAACAAAACAAAACCAGTATTACCTCATTTTACTACTACACAACTGACACACATAGGATATTTGTAATAATATATGTCACTACTATATTCATATTGGTAAATTCTGTACATATAATTGTAATTTAAATTGATTGTGATTCCTGGTTCCCTTGTAGTTGAATCAGGACACATATTCATTCATGCCAGTAATGAATACATATTGTTATTTGAAAAGTTATCAGTGACTCTTTTAAGATATCCTTGTAGAGTGTTATATGTATGTGAGTGTCACAGTGTTGTCAAGTGTAGTGGAATAAATTAAATTGTTTATCCGTCTGTTGTTGTTATGACTTACACTTCATCATACACATACCCTAGACACATAACGTAGTCATCACACTATTCCAGAATAATTCTGACTGAGATATATAGATATGTGGTAGCAAGTAAGGTTATCTATAATACACTACTCTTAATAGATATAGATACCTTCACAGCTGATCTCAGTCAGTACACTAAGTCCCCTATAAATATTTATAACATCCCACTTCACCACATATATTGGGGTCTCGCTCTTGGGATTTTGAATCTTTCCCTATTAAAAATATTGGGGGTAATTCACTTCAGGGAATATAAGAATTAAAAGGTATCCTTGGGTGGAATTAAATAAGGTTGAGCTCACGGTGCCTGTGTTGTCCATTAAATATATTTAGAGATTAAATTGTTGGTTAGACATTGTAGAAATTTACCTGATAGACAATGGCGGACCTGGCCAAGTTTCGATCTGCTGCTGTTCAGACTGCAAAAGAGTTAGGATTAGATGGGCAAGTTATGGTTGCCTATGTCACGACGGAATGTGACAAATTTATTGAACGCGAAGAAAGAAGATTAGAAAAAGAAGCCGAAAGAAGGTTAGAGGCTGAAAGGGAAATTAAGAAGTTACAGTTTGAAGCTGAGGCTGAGACTAAGAGGTTGCAGATTGAGGCTGACAAAGAGGCTAAAGCATTGGAAGCAGAAGAAAGAAGATTGACTGCAGAAAGAGAAGACAAGAAATTAGCTGCAGAAAGGGAAGAGAGGAAATTAGCTGCAGAAAGGGAAGCAGAAGATAAAAGATTACAAAGGGAACATGAGTTACGACTAAGGGAGTTTGAGTTTCAGGGCCATGCTCCTGAAAATGGTGCCAGTCCCTTTGCCTCTGATGCCACTGCTAGCCAAGGAGCCTCAACCTCAGCTATGAATTTTCATTTAGATCATTTTGTTGAGAAAGACGACGATATAGAGAGTTACCTAAATAGGTATGAACTATTAGCTACCACGTATGGGTTAGAGAGAGAAAGGTGGAGCTTAAAGTTATCTCAGGGACTTCGTGGGGCAGCTTATGAAGTTTTTGCAAAAATGAGCAGAGGTGATCAGGAAAATTATGACATGCTAAAGCAGGCTCTTTTGTTAAGGTATGAAAAGAATGCAGAATTTTATAGGAAAAAATTTAGGAATGCTAAACTACTGTCAGGTGAAACCTATCACCAGTTCTCTGCACGAATAGAGACATACTTGGAGAAATGGACTTCTCTGGGGAAAACCCAAGATCTTAAGGAAATGGTCCTTATAGAGCAATTAAGAGAGTCCATGGCTCCAGACCTGAGAAAGTTTCTCATGGAACAAGGTGCAGAGAGGCTGGATGAGTTGCTAAATGTTGCTGAAAGGTATCAAGCAGCTCAAGCAGAGGTAACAGGTAATAAAAAGAAACAAGTGGATAACTTTAGGGCACCACAGAACTTTAATAAATTTGATCCTAAGGATCAAAATAAAGGTAAGCACCAATTTGATAGGCCACGGTATGAAAATAAAAATAAATTCCCACAATTCGATGAAAGGAAATATGATGAAAGAAAATCTTTCAACCAAGGAAAAAGGTGGTGTAAGAATTGTCAGATGGACAATCATGACACTGACCGTTGCAGAAGGAAACCTGTGTATATGGCAACCCTTCAGGTCAGGTCGACCTCAAGACAGAAGGAGGATATTATGTTAGATACCACTCCAGAAGAGATGAGGAAGGCACAGGCTGGGGATAAAACACTCAAGCCTTGTTTCAGAAAATTGTCAACTTGTCATACAACTCCAGGCAAGGGAGATTTTTACATGAAAAACAAGTTGATGTATAGGAAGACTGGAGCTAGATCCAAAGGTCACGGACAGCTGGTTCTTCCAAAAAGATATAGGGCAGACTTAATAAGGAGCCTACATGTGAAACCAGATGGGGACCATGAGAAGATAGGTACCATCATTCAAAAGGTGGCTCACAATTATTATTGGCCCAAAGCAAGATGGGACATTGAGAATTTTGTAGAAAGGTGTAGCATAGCACATGAGGGAACACCCACAAGTGGGAACATGGATCAGGACCTGGACACGCCACGGGGCAAAATTAGGCCTGATAATAAAAAAGAAAAATAGATTTGATAAAGTGGACCAAATGGAATGGGAAGCCCCTTTTCACGGACAAGCTTCACTTAACTGTTTTACAATGGCCACTATGCGGAGAGTACAAAAAGATGTCTTACCCCAGGATAAGCCGAAAATCCCTCAATCGGACTTAAACAAACTGGAGGAAGAGGATGTAGAGAGGAAATCTCTCATCAAGAATTTTAAGTGGGGAGAAAGCCCCAAAAGAAAAATTGGTAGCGGTCGTTTTGTGAATGATAATTCTGGGAGGAAAAATCATCACTATAAAGCTTCGAGTGGAAGAGACCATACCGGTGCATGGACAAATAGGTCCACACAATTAAAGGTCCATATGTAGCTTTGTTAAGAACGTGGACTGATGAAAAGGCAGAGGAAAACATTAATCTTCATACCAATATGTGAATGAGCTGACCACTCGGTTAAAAACTGGCTGGAAACTTGCCAATGAAAATTTGAAACAAGCCAGGAAGAAACATGCTGCCTATTATAACAGGAAGGCGAAAGACAGAAATTTGACTGTGGGGAGAAAGTACTGCTTCTTTTGCCCGGGGAGTCAGAATAAGTTACAAATTGGATGGCAGGGTCCATATACAGTTCTAGAGAAGGTGTCTAGAACAAATTATAAGATAGATAAGAAGGGGAAAGAAAAAATCTATCATGTGAATCTCCTGAAGAAATATTTGGAAAGAGAACATCAGGAAGAGACACACTTGTTGTTGACCTTGTCCATCGCCATGGAGATGAAAAAGGAACCACTTTCATCATTTGAATATCCATTACACCCCTGTGAGACAGCAGCACAGGTGAAAATCAGTACACATTTAACGAAAACTCAGAAAGAGAGAGTGCAACAGGTTCTAAAATAATCATGCAGAGGTGTTAACAGACCGACCAGGGCATACAAACCTATTGGAATATGATATGAAACTAATAGACTCCACACCTGTCTGTATGAAACCATATTCGATTCCGTTTGCTAAGGAGAAAGCTTTGAAGGAAGAGATAGACTATCTGTTGAAGGAAGGAATTATTTCGCACAGTGAGTCTTCGTATAGTTCCGGTGTTGTACTCTTAAGGAAGCCCTCTAGAGAACATAGACTCTGTATAGATTACAGGAGACTGAATGCTATTACAGAAGGACAGGTGGATCCATTGCCGGATACAAAACAGCTGTTTGCCAGACTAAATAAAGCTAAATATTTCTCAAAAGTGGATCTGAGTAAAGGATACTATCAGATTCCAGTAAAGCCTGAGGTTAGACCATACCTAGCTTTTAGTACCTCAGAAGGACACTATGAGTTTAATAGATTGCCATTTGGATTGAAGAATGCGCCTAGTGTCTTCTCTAGAATGATGAGAAAATTATTGGATCCTCTGAATAATCCCTGTATAACAAATTTTATGGATGATATCCTTATAGCAACAGAAACATTTGAGGAACACATTGACTCTCTGAACATGCTGTTTGATCGACTTAGGGAGGCAAATTTAACAGCCCGTCCAACCAAATGTTGCGTTGGATGTAAAGAATTGGAATTTTTTGGGACACACAGTTTATCAGGGAAACATGACCCCTGACCCAAAGAATTTAGAGAAACTACAGAAAGCCCCGAGACCACAAACCAAGAAGGACGTGAGATCCTTTGTCTCATTATGTGGTTTCTACCAGAAGTATATCAAAAACTTTAATTCCATATGTGCACCTTTAACTGAATTGACACGTAAAGGACATCCAGATCGCATTACATGGACACCACAATGTGAAATGACTTACCAAGAATTGAAGGAAAAGCTCACAAGTAAACCCATTTTGAAATTAACTGACTTAAGTCAAGAATTCATAGTAAGGACGGATGCAAGTAATATTGGGTTAGGTGCAACTCTACTACAGAAATCAGATGCATTGGATGGGGAATTAAGCCCAGTGGCATATGCTAGCAGAAAGTTGAATAAAGCTGAAATCAACTACTCAACTAGCGAAAAAGAATGTCTTGCAGTAATATGGGCAATAAAGAAATTCAATATTTATCTATATGGGAAGGCATTTAAGTTGCAAACAGATCACAAACCTTTATCGTTTCTAGCACAGGCTAAGCATGAGAACTCTAGGTTACTCCGATGGTCTTTGCTTCTGGCTCCATATAATTTTAGCATTGAGTATATATCTGGAAAAACCAATTTGGGAGCGGATTTTTTAAGCCGCCATCCGTGTGATGAGAATCACCGTAAACCCCAGAAATAATAATAAATTTCTCTATGTGTATATAGAATAAGGACTGACATATAATGTCTGTTTTAAGAGGGGAGGTGTCGTGGAATATTCTAATCCACATATATAAATTATCAAGTAAATATAAAGCCTAACAAATAAAATTAATAAAGAGAAGAGCAATGGAAAAATAACAGTGCTGTCACAAGGAATGTACTCGAAATCCCCCTTGTTTTCTGCTTCGTCTGCAAATTGTAACGCTTTCACGTTGATAGTAAAAGCTTACTGTATTATACCCGCTTTCTTCAATGAAACGTGTGCTGTATTTCTTGGAAAAACATTGAGAGGCCCTGCGTAATGACCTAAATTAATCCTAACATTAATTATACTGCGTTACCAAAACGAAAGACAGATGGACAAAAGGATAGCGGGAAGGGAGAGGCAGAAAGCCGAACACTAAACACGCTTCGCGCGATACACAAATGCTGCCATCACGCGTGTAAGACTACATGCACTAACTTTTTTTTCAGACGGACAGTGATAAAATACATTACCCATCCCAGAGTTAGGTTTATAAATCATCAAAAACGCTTATTAGGAAAGATAACAATAGATGGGTTTACGGTTGAAAACATAACAGTACCCAGACAGCACATCTTCGAAACAGGAGGTAGAAAATACATATTTTGAACGCAGCCACGTAGCTCCTTTAAATTTGGATATTTGGGTTCCTTAGGGCTTGCTGACAAAGAATATGTAAAACGTTACGCAAATAGTCCAGGAATTAATAAATTATACCCAAAATAAAATAGTGGGGATGCCTGACAGCATGAAATCATTTCTGCTCATAAAATTTTTTTATAACGTGTTTGAAAAAACCTTACGTTACAGAAATAGCCTACCATGTAAACTCCAAATTGATTGGAGCGCAACAAATGAAAGACTAACCACGATTGGTCGGGCTATAAATACTATCTTTCGTTGTTAGGGGAGACGGGGAAAGGTAACATTTTTTCAAACACTTGTCGAAACGGGGCCTCATTGGCTAGACTCGCTGATATAATCACTTAGGAGCGTTAGTTCGAAACCACTTGTTTAAATAAGCTTGATAAAGCGACAGTGCGTTGAAGCCAGCTCACATTTTTGCTAAAATAAAAGCCTGGAACATAAGCAGATGGGAATTTGTGCCAGTAAATGTGCCAGAATTCATTGCTAATCAACGTATCTGTGCTTATTTCCATGAAATTGTGGTAAGCTTGAACCATTCAGTATCTTTTAATGAAAATTGAATGTAAATTGTTAATTTATGCCTGTATATATATGTGTAGTTCAGTGGCAAACAGGAGATAAAGCCTATAATGCTCCAGCCTGAACAGAGGGTGTCGGAGGGAAGTAAAACGGCATGGAATGGCCAAATAGTACACTGACACCTGGATGATTGATTAGACAGAAATAATGCTGGAAGTGCAGAGGCGTGGTACCCATTAAGGAGGTAAATACTGGTATAAAGTATTTCAGATGAAGCTGACAGTTGGCCTAACGCTCTGAACTCAATGTTTGTGTTGTATTGTGCTCAGTGTAGAACTAGAGTATCAATTAGTTATGAAGTAGAAGGTACATCCTTCTTGTTTTCAGGGACCGTGGTCTTGATGGTACTGAGCAGCACCTGGTCAGAGCTTTGCTGAATCCAGAGTCGGACAGCATACTCCTTGGTCTTTTTAGCTATCAGTGAGGTGTCTCCAGAGCCCAGGGGAGAATTCGAGCAGAGGAGTCCTTTCCTGCCGCCATCACTCAAGATAAGCTGATTTGGCCAGCTGAGCTCAACATTATGTCCCCTCATCTTGAAATAACTTTGTAAAAATAACATTCAGAGGGGAATTTAATTGTCTTAATATCAGGAACTGAGAACATCTCCAATACTAGTCCCTAAAGACAAACTATTGAAGTCATGATGACAAATACCAACAGAGCTTGAACAAAACAAAACCAGTATTACCTCATTTTACTACTACACAACTGACACACATAGGATATTTGTAATAATATATGTCACTACTATATTCATATTGGTAAATTCTGTACATATAACTTGTAATTTAAATTGATTGTGATTCCTGGTTCCCTTGTAGTTGAATCAGGACACATATTCATTCATGCCAGTAATGAATACATATTGTTATTTGAAAAGTTATCAGTGACTCTTTTAAGATATCCTTGTAGAGTGTTATATGTATGTGAGTGTCACAGTGTTGTCAAGTGTAGTGGAATAAATTAAATTGTTTATCCGTCTGTTGTTGTTATGACTTACACTTCATCATACACATACCCTAGACACATAACGTAGTCATCACACTATTGCAGAATAATTCTGACTGAGATATATAACAGCTGATCTCAGTCAGTACACTAAGTCCCCTATAAATATTTATAACATCCCACTTCACCACAGTGGGTTGTAGTCATTGCCCATGACTCGCATCCATGTTTTTTTTTTTTTTGTTTTTGTTTTTTTTGCGTACGCCCGCTAATACTCGAGGCGAAATCTCAGGTTATTATTTATGTCTAACCTGACATTGATTTTACGTGAGTATCCCTTTATTTCTTGTACAGAGACAGGTGTCCCTCGCCATTCAGGCAAATACTCGCCGATTTCGGAGGTATCCATTGCAGCTGGGTCGGCTCAGGAGCCGCCAGTCCCTGGTCGACGACACTCCTTCAAATGTCCTCGCCAGGTCTCGAGTTAATCCAGTCCAAATCCCGGTCGACGAAAAATCCTCAAATGCCGTCGCCCGGGTTTGATCCTGTATCACCCGGTCGCCAGAGCGGTGTTGTAACCACTACGCTAGCGCGGCTCCCTACATCATCCATATGTGAAGGCTGGGACATAGGTGGAGCGGTATACAACCATCTTCGTTTTTTACCAACCTCTCTCTTTGCTGAGGAATCCTCAATTTATGGCCTGAAAAAGTCTCCCAGCTGCTGCTTTTCGAGTGGCCAACTCTTCTTTGATGCCTCCCTTTCGGTCTATAATAGCTCTGAGGTATTTAAAGTGGTCGACCTGCTCCAGGACCTGTTCTCCCAGCTTAATCTGATGTCTTCTTTCTTCTCGTGATATCACCATGGATTTTGTTTTAGAGCTGCTTATGACCATCCCTCTCTTCCTTCCAGACTTGCAGGTTGGATTGGAGATGTGCCTCTGATTTAGCAATCAGGGCAACATCATCAGCAAATGCCAGCTCTGAAATACAGACCTGTCTCATCTTCCAGTACCCCACTGAATACTTTCTTGTTCTCTCCTTACATGCCTTGATAACATCGTCCATGAGGAGTATGAAAAGATAAGGTGACAGGATATCGCCTTGTCTTACACCAGTGGTGGTCCTGAACTCTTCTGACTTATGGTTTGCTGTCCTTTCATAATTTCTGCAAGACTTGTAGAAGCTCTGTACAGCATGAATCAGAGGTGCTGGAATGTTATTCCTTGCCAAACAGTCCCAAAGTTTGCTCCAGGGACCCTGTCAAACGCCTTTTCCAGATCTATGAAACAAAGATGGATCTCACTTTCATACTCAAGGGCCTTTTCACTCAGCTGTCTGAGTGTGAAGATTAGGTCTTGAATACTTCGGTTTGCTCGGAATCCGCACTAGACCTCATCCATTTGTGGCTCAGCCAGGCGTCGGAGTCTCTGCTCTAGGATTCTAGAGTAGATTTTACCAGGGACACTAAGAAGGGATATGCCTCTGTGGTTTCCACATTGTCGATTGTCACCCTTTTTGAAAATCGGTGTTATGATGGCAATCTCCCAATCCTTTGGTATGGCCTTGTTGCACCAAGCTGCCTGTAGGACCCTTAAGAGTAATAGGTCGCCTGATGCTCCCATGTACTTAGCCATTTCTGGTGTTATACCATCTTGCCCTGCTGCTTTGCACATCTTGATTTTCTCCAGTGCTACCTTCAGTTCTTCCATCTTTATGTCATCTTCACCACCATTGGTTTTCTCTTCTGTGCTAGTGGTTATCATTTCTGATGCTTGACCTTGCTCACCATCGAGGAGTTCTGAGAAATATTCTTTCCATCTTTCCATTACTTCCTTCGGGGCAGTAAGCAATTTGCCTTGCTTGTCCTTTATAAATTTGAGAGGGCATTGCTTTTCCTTCCTCGTTGTTCTTTAGGGTCTTACAGAACAATTTCTGATTTTCTTGCGCATCTTTTTCTAGCTTTTCTCTAAATTCTTCCCAGGACTTCTGTTTTGCTGCTAGCACTTTGTTCTTTGCTTCTGTTCTGAGTATCACATATTCTCTATATTTTTCCATTTGTCCTGTTGTGTTTTTAGCTCCTAAGTATTGTTTCCATGACATTTTCTTCTCTCTTATTTTCTCTTTGACTTCCTCTGTCCACCAAGGTGTCCTCTTTCTCTTGTTCCCAAGTCGGACTTCACCGCATGCTTCTGCAGCAGCTGTCTTTATGATATCCTTGAATTTAATCCAGAGGGTTTCTAAGTCATCAGGTCGTTCTTCTGTGTTTCTCACCGCTGTAGCAATAAGCCCCTGATATCTGGTCTTAATTTCTGGCTCTCTCAGCTTGTAGGTCCTAATGCTCATTTCTCCTGCTCGTTTACTTGGTTTTTTGCGTGATGTTGGGCAGTTTTTAGGCTGAGCAACTCTTTCAGTTGTTCTTTTGATTGTTAGCAGGTAGTGATCACTTCCAATCTCTGGCCCCCTCCAGACTCTGGGATCTCGGACATTGCTGAATTAGCTTCTCCTAACAATGGCATAGTCGATCACTGACTTCTCATTTCTTTGTTGGTTCACATCTAGTATGTATGCGCTTATGGGGAAACTTTGTGTTTGTAATGATCAGATTCTGCTCACTGCAGAATCTAAGGAGTCGCTTTCCATTGTCATTGAGAGTACTGTCATAAAAAATTAACCGTGATACAACGTTAAAATATCACCAATGATACAACGTAGGGATAAAAACTAATGCGTAAGCTGCTAGAATACATGATCGCCCACGCCGCGGGTCATCACCCGCCATGGAAATTAAATTGTTAGACTTGAAGGCAAAACGGAACGGGATGAGAACGGAGATCAAAAGGAAAAATCTGACTGAACGCGTGCTTGAAACTAGAAAGGCTAAAAGACGCAAGTGGTGGGGAAAGGAGGAAAAGTCACGTCCCCAAGTTGACATAAAGTAAAGAAATCGACAAAAGGGACCTTGCATATCATACGCCACAGTCATTTCTTGGACGCTTTTGCGACAACTTAGCCCGTTTATTTGAATGCAGTGATGAACGCATTCCAGAAGATTCTAGAAAATATTTGAAAAGTAACTTTTCTTAATAATAATGTTAGGAATATAAAACCTAGCTGGCCGGATGGCCCATCTTGAGCAGTGAAATAATATGCTTTCATTTATACAGACGGACAGATAATAAGAAAGATAATTGACAAAAGACTGTGTTGTTCATATCAACGATCGACTGCATTGAAAATAAAACATGTCACTAATTTTGCGTCAAAAAATTGTGGCCTTGAAGACGCAAGTGCTAAAATCTAGTTGGAATGAAGAGACGGGGTTGGGATGGTGAATTGTGGCTATAAAAATAACTTTTAACGGCCAAAAATTGTGTTAGGGGAAGGCAGAGTTGGTTCAAAAAACAAGTGTGTTTTTTTTTGTGACGAACGCAAGGAGAGACGGACGGACCAACAGACAATTAAGGCATACTTGACTGAGGTATGACTGAAATGACTTTTTGGTAAGGATATTTGAATTTTGGATAAAAAAAGAAAAGGCAGTGATTGGCCATAGATGAATATATTATCGGCGCATAAGTTCAGACGCGCATTTTGTGCCATTCATTATAAGTTGTCCTGGTAGACATCAGTTTATCTAGGCATATCAAAATATTTTAGGACTTGCTAAACACCGCCAGATGTAGGATACCATCTGTAAGGCGCTAAATGTATTTAAATTTGGTCCCGTGGCGGAATTTGAATTTCTGACTAGTGGTAATAATTTAGTTTGGTTGGCGATTGAGTATTGATACTGATTAAAAGTTTGTAGCTCATATTTTATCTCACGTGCTATTCCCACATTACAACTGCAGAGTAAGGATTCAAAACCCGCTAGATAACACTTCTTACCAGTGCGTTTTCCATTCAGGGTCTAGTGACAAGAGTCCATCACGCAATACAAAAACTCAAAAGAACTTAAGATATGATTAGGTTTTAGCAAGGGCGTGAACATGTATACTTGCAGTGTATGATGTCATTGGTGGTGTAGAATTTTATAGTAAATGAACTAGTGTACTATCTATGACGACGTAGTGTAAGAAACGAGAGACGCCAAACCCGATACAAAATTAAAAGGGGCCCACAACCCACTATATGAATTGACCAGCAAATATGTTGAAAGGATATTAATTAATATCAGAATATCCTGTATCGTCTGGGAGAACTATCCTATGTCGAAAACCGAACATGTATACGATGTGTTTGTTTGTCAGACAAGATCTGACCCGATCTATGTGGTGTGTTGTTTTGTTTCGTGGTAAGTTTGTGGTCCAAAAATGGTTAGAAGGAAGAATTCTGACACAGTGACTAATACTTTTGATTGCAGAACTGTGAGTTTTCATTTTGTCATCCAATTGCGTGTCAAATGAGTATGTTGAATAGAATACAAGAGTGACCCTGCAGTAAACATTTGTCCAGAGCATCCCTATTATATCCCCGAAGCAACGGAGAGGTGGGCCACCATACTTCTGATATAGAGCCCCCAAGACGGAGAGGTGGGGCCACCAACTCTGATATTGCCCGGGGGGGTGGGGGCCCAATCACGGAGAGTGGGCCCACTAGTTCACAGATCTCAGCACCACAGCTACAACATTCAAAGCGTACGAGAAGCGTCTGGGTCTGCGAAATTCACCATCTGCACTTATAATGCTAACACACCCATAAAAAACCAAAAATATACAAAAAGAAATTCCATCAATAACTGGACAATGTGTAAATCGGCCATAGAACAGGAGTGATGATGCCGACCCCAGACTAAAAACAAGCACATCCCATTAAGTGTCTCACAATTAGATTACAACTAATAAACAGCTAAGTAAATTTAATCTAGTACCTAGTAACATACATATGATAACACACCTTGCATTTATTATGTAAATATTTCATGCATTTCTTTTCATAATTGCAAAAACTATTTCATAAGTTCTGGACCAAATTTAAAAACCATAAGGTATCAGAATGAATTAATATAAAGAAAATATACTATCAGACGGAATTAAATACACAGTCGATTATAGATAACAAGGTATTATAAAACTAATACCAAAAGTAATTAATCCTATTAGACTATGTAAATAAATTACTGGCATGATTTGGTTAATAGAATGTCAAGGGGCGAGACTAAACAGAGTTGGCTAAGGCCGACAACACATTACAAATGATCATTACCCTATAGACAGTTTACCGTAGATGACATAATAGATATATAATATAAAGATATTGAAATGGGTTTGAGTGTCGAATGAGATGGTAGGCAACTATAATTAGGCCTTCAGATAATCTAAAATGAAAGCTTGATGGTATAAATTTAGAGAAGCCTTCAATAGATGACCTCAGGCATTTCACAAGTGTTCATGTGTTTGTTATCATGATACTATAACATCAGTGTTCCTAAAAGTGACCAATAAAGTTCAAGTTGGTCAGACATAACAGAAAAAAGGTATTATTCGAAAAATAAAGTGAATGTTTTATTAAATCGTGATTCAAAATATGAAAAATGTTGAGAATGTGGGCAATGAAATAGATGCGAAAAAGAACATAAAAACAGAGAATTAATATGCAGCGTGTAATCACTATAATAACGGCAATAAAATCTACATACATAAAAGATTTCTGGTAGCAACCTAGGTACTATTATCGTCGTAATAAGCTATCCCATTGCAGGAAACTGTAAGGAATCACTAATCAATATAATTATACGATATAAAACAGCCAGTTCAAAAACACCAAATTATATCTCAACCATTGGCATAAACAGATCATGAAGCATCATCACTTTCCAGGATATACCATTTATCTTAAAAAAATCTATTCAAAACATGCCTGCAGGGCCCCCCTAAAAATTCATTCCTATGAAGGCTATGGGCCTCTTCTTCGGTGACAACCCATATACATAATAGCATAATATTTTTTTTTTAAAAAACCAAATTACAATACAAAATACACCCATTTTAGGTTATGTCATCCGGATCCCTATAACCCATTCAATGGGTCCCCAAGGATCCTTTGGTACGACAGATTAAGAACACCTGCCTCTGTAGAGACAACGTATTAATAGTGGGCCAAACTCCGTCATCATTGTGGCCTCGTTCACCATGACAAAACTATGTCTATACTAATCTCTATACTTCCTGCTGTTAGATTATCAAACTTATTTCAGGCCTTCCAAAAATGTGGTGAGGGTTGGCAACACAATGGTAGACGACGTTTTAGAGTCCATAATCTACCGAGCTATCTTTCATTCGTTGATTCCTGTTCTAAGTGGGCTATTGTTCTATATAGTTGAGAACCACTGTTGCAAATGTTCTTTATTTTTTTCCTCCACTATATTCGTATTCTGTCTATCTCACATTAATCTCGACTGTTTAAACTGCAGCTATTCTTGACGTAATCTGTTAAAGAAACTGACTAACTGTCCAGAGAAGTCGTTTACCAAGCTATACTGCCTCACTAGGACAGTGCAGTTTGCCATGTACATCACATCTAGTTATAAAACTCATAATGTTCAACGTACTCTGGTCTTTTCGAGACACAACACATTTCTCTCACTGGAACACTGGCATCTCGTCCTCAAAGAAAAAAATACAATAACTTTCTATACAACCGAGGTGAAATAAAATGAGGCCGCAATAGACGTCTGAACGATTAGTTTTTTTTAACCTTGTTCTGCCACCGTAGAAGCACCAAAAAACATTATTGGCCTAATCGCCCGATTAAAACTTCTTTTTCGCTACCAAACTATAAGCTAACTCTATCACATCTCTGGATCCTAATGTACTTAATCCAAGAAGAAAAACGTCGATTTTACAACGATAACTATTTTCGAATATTCCAGAAACACCTTTGTCTGACAAACAGCTCACCCATCTCATAAATTTTCTCTGTCGCGTACGTTCACTAGCCTAGCGTCACCCAAAAACACAAACAAAAACCACATAAATTCTCAACCAAGGTGAGACAAACAAAACACCCCGCAAATCGAGGACGAAAGCATTATTCTTTACACCCACCATCTCATGTGTCAAACGATTATTCCCGCTATGAAGTCTTTCAAATTGAATTCCTAAACTAAATTCTAAACCAATTTTCCCTTTTAGCTACTCCAACGGCTATATTCATATATAAGTATTTTTTTCCGGCACACTGTCGTTTTCTTTCCGTTCGTAACGCTCCAAAAATAGTAACACTCTGCCAAGAAAAATGCGGACAAAAGTTTTTTTTTTTTTAGTTATTTGGTAACATGCTCCATGTGAACGGCGTGCATGTTCAGTGGACTTTGTTTAACAAACCGAGTGTAAAGACAAATATTTTGTTTTTTTAAATTGGAATAAAAAATTAAAAAAATGGAAGACAATTTTGATTACACATGTCTCACTGTCCACCTAACCTAAGTGAATTGTATCTCTTAAGATAGACAATTGCAGGCGAAACTGTTTTAAATATGTTACTTTACATAACAAGAGTATTAAGAGATGTAATAAAACCCACGCCTATGTTACGGACGTTCCTTTTTCCCCACCCCTCCCCCCCCCCCCCCCCCCCCACTAGTAATTTTAGTTCACCACACAGAATAAGGAGGCTTTAGATGTGAAATAGAGAAAATGCATACAAACTATCCGGTGAGCCTTAAAGATCTATTATAGGTCCCAATCAAATAGTATCAGAAGTTCCCGCAGTGAAGGTATAAGCTATTCGGCCGATTAAAACAACAACAGAAAATCAAGGTGCCTTCTGATGAACAATCGGATGTTCACACCTAACATTATTTTTCGCACAAGTAGATTTGAAAAATTAAAAGTCGTAAAGTATTAGTGCTTTTGAATATAATTCGCCGTCCATTTGATGGATTTTAACTCTAGTGAAATGTATTAAAAGCGACTAATATGGGGTTGAGCGTTAGGGGACTGACAAGCAGAGGCATGATATCATATGAGAATGCAATTGATGCAGGCCTTCCTGAAAAGGTCCAAACAGAAACAAATGTCAGCAAGAAACAGTGTATAAGGAGACTGAGAAAAAAAAAACAGAATCAGGAATATCCGTCCCATGTGCTTTTGAGGACTATGGTTGAAGAAATGAAATTTGCTCAGGATATCCTATTAAAATTGTTTTATTTTTTTATTTTTTGCTAAAAAAAACTCAGTGTTTGTTAAGTTTGTTATCCTTTTTATAAACTTAAAGGAAAGTATTATCCTCGCAAAAATAGCCTAATGAAGATTATCACTAAAACACTGATGCAGGGATAATAAAGCGAAATTTCAGGTTTTATTACGTACATAACGATGCACGTAGTAGTAATAACTGTCATTTTATTATTTAAAAATTATCTAGTTGCACTGTGTAAAACTATCCAACAGGCCGCTATTTTACGGACATTCGGATTTAACAGATATCTGGCACCACTCAACCACCATTTCCGTTAAATGGAGGGTTTTACTCCATTATGTACAATTACTCCCCACCTGGGCGACTATTAGTGTTTATTTACTGAGGAAATTTTAGAAATATATAAATTAAATAAAAACATAAAACTCAAATACAAAGACAAATTTTTTTAAAAAACCTGATTCCAAATTTAGCGAGACTATGTGGTACACTAAAAGAAACATAAAATACAGGACGGTAGCTTAATTACACTTAACACTGGCAAATAAACGTCCTCTATTGGTTTTGGCCATTTTGTAAATTCTAGTTTTGTCTATAACACAGCTATCGATACTGCACCTTGTTTTAAAAAAAAAACAGAAGCATCCATCATTTCATGTGTGTTTAATCCTTAAGATAACACGAATCGTTTTGTTTTATACTTTATCTCCTATCATGCACAGAGAATAATCTGTTCCAATCATCCGCAATCAAGAATCAACCTTTTTTTTTTACATAATTTAAACATCAGGAGATCATTTCAGGATATATGCATGTCTGCTCTGTTGAATCCATCTGCCCAGGTGCGTAACAAAGATAGAGCAGGGCGGGATTACGTTACCTGGGTTTCATTTTTGTATGGTGGTGGTGGCATCATTTTTTATAGTTAAAAATAAAAAATTCCACTTCTCATGGATGACAATCCCATTTATCACACTTCATAGGTATGTATGTATAGATATTTGTAAATATAGGAAAAAGAGTCACGTGTATAGTGTGCTGCAAAGAAGATGCAACAGCAACCATTTGAGGAGTTTTTGTTTTGGATAGGAGATAGGTTGGAGGAATGTGAAGCCAGTTCAAGGACGTAGTGGTTGCATGGTGTCAGCAAAGGAGGGATGGAAGTAAAAGGTGTATGCGCATGCCATAACAAAGGCAAAGACACACTGGAATGTGCCGCACTTAAACTAGTGACCTGTATGATAAATTTATGAAATGCACACAACATACAATATCTGCTATAATAACTTTTGGTTAGTTAAATGACCCCGATCCCGGATAATTAATTTGGGGGAAAAGTTATAGTTGGGGGGGGGGGGGGAAGTGAATTTGTAATCGGCACACTACAAATACATATAAAATAATAAAGGCAGATGTTGGAAATCGATAGTCGTTTGATATTTGGACGAGAAAATTAGTTTTTAGTGTCAGAAAGAAGTTCGCACAATCAAGATTTGGAAAACATAAATAACTAGAATGGATCTAGACAAAACGGAAAAGATGAACTTAGAGCTGGGACGGACCTCCGAGAGAGTGAAAAGGTTAAGATCTCTACTGGTGTAATATAAGGCCCGTACTCATACACCAGGTTCCCTTCAAAATCTGAACAGAGCTGAGAAGATATCTAGGAGGGCTTACTCTTTTAGTTAGAAGTCTTAACCCCACATTACAACTAAGATAACTTACAAGAAGCCACACCTGACCGCTATTGTAAGGGTTTTTATAGATGGCGTAAGCTTCCAAACAGCCTCAGTACTTTCGAAATACCACTTTCAGTGAGGGTTAAATAATGATAAAAAAAAAAAACGTGAACATAAGCAGAAGACTCAAACGTTTTTGAAATTGTTAAACTGTTAATCCCAGTGTGTAACACACTGTTTCCTTGGTATAATGTGAGCAATAGATAGCGACTTCAATGACCCAGTAATATTATTAAAACGACCCAGGAAGTCCGCTACTAAACCTACAAACGTAATCGAGCAAGATAAGTATAAACGAAACCGTGAAAATGCAAACACCAAAGTTTTAAACAAGGTGAACAAATGAACATACATTGTACATTTTAATTTATTGAAACATTGGTGTTATATTGCATATACCAAGTGATAAAATTTGTTTTTACTTTTACATCTATATCAACAGGAAAGATGGTTTGGTTTGTTATGTTTTATAACTAACAGTATATATAAATTATTTAAATTATTAAAAATTTTCCAATTTTTTTTTTTTGTTTTTATTTTGGGGGTCCAACAGAAATACTTATAATTTAAAATGCGGTAAGTAGCTGGTCCAAAAGACCGTGCTGCCAACACCTTCCACTGGTGTCCATGGAAAGAAGAAAGTCCTTGCACAGTGTCAGCTTGGTTGACGAAGCACGGATCATCAAATGTGGAGAGAAGTGTAATAGGCAAACCGGAACCCTGTATACCTAAAAAATTGCCCGTGTCAGGAAAGTCCGGAATGTGCCCGAACGAAAGTGTGCAGGTATTATCACAACTAATATCAAACTATGGCGTAAACAGACCACAAAAAAGACGCAACCACCGACCATTTCGACATGCGAAGAACGGGGAAGAAGAAGAAGAAAAGCGGTAAGGAAATAAATTACCTACTGCAACTGGGGATCACAAAAGACATAGAGACACCCTTAGAGCAAATGGATTAGTCTCGCGAGAAGGAGATCTCACGTTATTTAACAGCGCTCTCCTTCTAACAGCCTAACCTATCCTCGAACTTGTCATTTAAAGTACCTGACAGCTTTCCTTGTCCATCCCTACCAACTAGTGTCACCCCTCAGATATTACCAGTGTTCTGGTTATCTGTGAACTATATTTTTCTAATTTATCTATCAAAGCATCCACATCCCACAGCGCAGATAAGAAATTGTAGGTACGAAAAGTCCTGTGAATGCAGCTTTAAACAGTGAAGATCATACAAAAAGATCACAGACCATACCTTTAGGTGCGATTCAGTATCATGAATGTGAGGCTCTTGGTGTTTATAAAGAAAGTTAATTTTTAACATATGCCCTTGAGAACAGAAATTAGTTAGAATTAGGTTTGAAGTAATGTAACAAAAAATCTGGGACCGGACTATTTGTCCCGGACACAAAGTCGAGAGCATAGCATGATATAAAAAATGGAACAAAGAAAAAAAGTTTTGGTGAAATATATGGATAACGGGAGAAGTTGTGCAGCAAAAGACTATCTGCTTGTTTATATACTTATCAGAAGGGAATAAAAGGCAGCGCCCGTTATGATTTTTTGTTGTTTGAGCTATTTTCCTCAAACTGAACAAAACAGTTATTTTTTTTAATATTGGAGCAGGAAAATGGATCCGAGTTTACATGAAAACACCATAAAGGTTTAGAGTGCACCTATGAAAATGGCAACAAAGAGAAAATGCTGTAGACACTATTATTCATGCCTGTGTAATGCAAATGGTAAGAAATAATCAGAGATGAAGTCACTTGACGTAGACAACTACAGAACTACAAACTATTGGAACTGCAACAGAAAAATACAAGATATCAGATGTTCTCCAGCACAGAATTATACCATTGCATTAAAAAAAAAAAAGTAAAAATTTATAGCAACGTTAGAACCTTGTACTGGCGCTTTGCCACAAGGAATACCCCCGTATACAGTGTAAGAAAAAAACAATAACGGAAAATTCCCTCCCTTGGGTTTACTGAAAAGTACTGGCAACTTTGATCATTTCATGTAAAGTACAAAATCTCAATAATGTGGAAAATTCAACTTGGCCATTGGGACAAAACATCATATTTATCTTCATTAGAGTCTGAATAATTCTTATTTCAGCTGATGGCTTCTATTCTACTGATACGCTCAGAAATTAATATACAGAGCAACAATAGGCCCAACTATTTTTCGCCTCCATGTTTGGGTTCTACTCCAGAACAGGAATAGCTGTGAGTACAAATCAAATGGCACAAAAATTTGTTATGTTTTGGTATTGAGATTGTTTCTCTAAGAATGTAATATCTCGTAAAGAGAATCTTCCTTAGAATGTAATCCAAGAAAGCAGAAATGGACGGTGAAAGCAATTGTGAAAGTGATTTTGTGTTGGACACACTGTGAAAAAGATAAAAAAGTGCTATTAGAAGACTGTTCGGTCTCATTTCTTAATGACAAAGATTGCAGTATATTGGCATGGAATATAAAAGTGTTGAGTTTCATCAGAGGTTATTGAAAAAAACATGCAACGCAAATTATTGTAAACTTTGATACTCAGTTCCCTCAATTTGAGTCTGTTGAATGGCGTGCTCTACCCGCATGAATGCAATGCTCAGATGGCTGCGACTATTGAGTAGTGGCAATAAATCACTTTATTCATATCTTCCCACGTTTCTACTCCTCCGTTGGCAAAAACAGAAATATTTCGTACCAATAAGTGTTTATCAAATCCTGAGTCTGAAAACTCGAAGCCAGTTCAAGATACTTATCTAATAAACAGTTTGACAGGTCTCGCAAAGCATGACTGAAGATTCAAAATGATACGGGCAGAATTTACAGAGACAAGAGTTGCCGCAAAGAGGTACAGAATCGAATTTTTTGGACTTTTGATTGTTTGGTTTTGCTTGGATTTTGGAACAAAATGTTTGTTCTAATTGTATTTGTGTTTCAAAACGACTCCAAGATCATTAGCAAAGCTTACATTGATGACCTAGCTTGTATATTGAAAAAAAGAAAACCGCCTTTCAAGATTACTTGTTTTGGGCTATCGAGAAATTATTGGCCAGGGCTATTGGCCGAATGGAAGTCACGTGAAGCTAAGGGCTGAAACTGGTGTGATGAATGTGAGATTTCAATGAAATAGACGCTCCAAAAGAAGGAACAAAATACCCGGTGAAAGTAGTCCAAGGAATTTAGTGGCGTCGTGGTAAAAGCCATAAATGATGAGAATAACAAGGAAATCTATATCGCCGGTCCATAAGAAATGGAGAAAAAGAGATTGTGTTTCTCTCGCTTGACCAGAGGATTCAAAATATGGAATTACTTTTAAATGTTAAGAGGGATAACTGCTTGGATTCAAATAAAGCAGCAGCAATTAATACAAAAAATATAAAAAAAAAAACCGTTAATTTGATGTTTATTAGCTTTAATAAAGAAAATTATGGATTGTAAGAATGCTTCCTATAAAAAAAAAAGCCACGCGAAAAGGGATTTTTTTTAGTCAGAAATTCAAAAGTTTATGAACCGTCCACAAGTATTACCTGCCCTGACGTGTGAGATAACAAATGTTGTTTGTTTTGTTTTTTTTTGTTTTTTTTTTTTTTAATTTCTTCCAAACTTTAAAGCGCTTATTCAGATAAACCGCTCATTATTGTGATTTCAATTTTCCAACTGTGAGCTATCCTTATAGCAGGTTAACATTGATCTGGTAACTTGTGCTATTATATACACCGTGGAAAATTATTATATTTTGTAAAAATTTATTACCCAACAGAGCACCGTCCTTTTCTTACATGGTTTTTTTTTCTATAACAATAATGTTTCGTTTATTTTAAGTAAATGTTTCTTTTTTTTTTTTTTTTTTTTCCGGCATTCGGCGAGGGTTAATTCATACTTTAATCCATTGCAGGTAAGGGTTGGCGGGTTAGTCTATTAATGCAATTTTTCGCAGGAGGGGTATAGCATGTGGTCCAAGACTGAACTTGTTTTAGTTTGCAGAAAAGCTGTGTAAAAGTTCACCCGTGGGTGTTACCGGGTCCCGAAGGGGAGCCAAAGTGAATAGTAAACACTGTTCCCCTCGCCAAGCATGTCGTAAGATAAGTCTACTAAGAGGGTAGGGCATGGGCGGGTTTACACCTCCATCCTGTAAAAAATTTGTAAACCAACAAAAAACTGAAAAAAAACATCAACAAATATGGACAGAGTCAAATAAAGAAAAATTAAAACACAGCCATCCAAAACAAGTAGATGGGAATGTCCTTCATGCGGGAGGCCGTGATGAAATGCATAACCCCAGAGAAAGCCGAAAGGAGTCTGTGTTGCTGACTAACCTTTCTTTCTTCTTTCTTCTAGGAGTAACTTCCAGATTTGACACCTGGAATGTTTTCGGACTTTTAAAACAAAAAACGAACAAGGAAAGTTGGTGGCGCAAGTAGCAAGCCAAGAATGGGTAGGGAATTAGACAAAATTCGTAGGTATCCTGGAATTGTGTGAAACAAAGATGGCGGAAAGGGGGGTAGATTCAGGTCAGAAACCTCAATCACAGGTGAATTGGTGTGCTCGGTCCTCAGGACAATGAAGGCGAAAGTATCAACAACAACAGTGAAGGGGTAAAGCTCTATATTTTATCTCTAAAGAAGCGACCTAAAGCACTTCATTGAAATGAAAGGCTGTTGGACCCAGAAGTAAAAACAGCCTAACTTTCAAGACAGCTAAGAAGAAAATTCGTGTAAAATATTCATCCAAAGTTTAATGCATCAACTAATGACAAAGAAGAGTCTGTGAAAGAAGCAGTCTATACTAAACTAAGCTATTGAATACTAAACACAGGAAATTAATGGATAAAAGGGTTAAAAAGAAGAGGACATCACAATTTTGATGGTGTGACGATGAAGGCAAAGTATATGTTACAGTCAGTACCACAACACGGATTTGTGAAGAAGTCATTAGGTAAAAGCATGGCTAGGAGTAATGAAAATGAAAATGGAGAACTGTTTCGCAAACTTCTGAAGTGCTTTCAAATCAACTGGGCTTATAGGAGGAAGCCATGTATTAGCACACTAGAGAGAAATACACAAGGCAACGATGGGAGATTTCACCAGGAACCATAGAATCAGTAAAATATCAGCATATTGATCATAATAATGCACTAAACAAGAATGTGTTTATATCATCAATTGCAGGATGTAAGGGATATGTTAGAGGGAAGCAGAAATGTGGCCATCAGATCACTCATCTATCATGATTATAAGCCAAAGTAAAAAATGAAACTCAATGAGAAATGCAACATAAATGCAGAAATTATAGACAGACAGTATGAGTATGTTAGGTACAGCTAATATATCAAGAACAAGATACAAATTTGCGGTCCCACAGATATCCCAAACAAATGATTCCCAAGATGCTACCAACTACTAGGAAGATGATAGAGAATAGACAGAAGACAAACTATTGGCATCATAGTTTCAAAAAACTGTTGATAGGAAAGGAGACATGGTAGAAGAAATGACTCGGGGAAAAGTGGAAAGACAGACAAAAAAGCATTGGATATACAACAGAAACCATCCAGATAAGATAAAAGACAGAAAAGAAACGAAGAAAAGCAGATGTTAAAACACACAGCAAAACCGATAAGTTCCAAAGCCAAGGCCTCAATGAAGGTGTACACGGAAGGCAAACAAGAAGTAAAAAGAGTATCAAGATGACAAGAGGAAGTATATTTAGAGGAGTTGTGCAAGGAGAGGGCAGAAGATGGAGCTGCAGCGCAAATGAAGATAGTGAGAGGAATCTGTAATAGCAGTCACAAAGAAGCTAACAGGTGGAATATACAATCAAACCAGTTGCCGTCAATAAAAGACAAGAAGTGGGAAAACTGCTCGAGCAATATACAAGGCATAACAAGAGCAAATGAAGATGGTGGAACAGAATATTTTGGTAGACCTTCTCAATAGACCCACAGCTTCACAAACCCCCGCCGTGACAATCCCTCCAGCCAGCAAGAGAAGAGCTACAAATAAACGGTGTAAAGAAAGACCAACGAAGGAAGTACAGATAAAGGAAATCCATTAAATGCTTCTAAGAGATATGGCAATAGCGTCTGGACCTGAATAGGCAATACCAGCATAGGCCGATCCAAAGCAGATATTCGACACTGGCTAGCAAGAGGATGTTTAATGATAAATTAATTAACAAATTACTTGGTAAAGGGTCATGGGAAAATGGAAGAGATACCAGCAGAATGGAAGGGAAGGTGATATCCTGGCTTAAGTATTGGCCTAAGAAAGTGGAAATTTTTACAATCGAGTGGCACAATTTATAGATGAAATTAATGTATACTAACAGTGCCATGGAAAAGGTATTTAAACAGGATTATATCCTTGATAAGAATAAAAAAGATGTCCATAGGACTAAAAACTGAGAGATGAAGCATAGCAGGTTTTCGACAAAACACGATCATGATACAGCAACCAGAGATAAAGCCACTTTTGAGTAATAATATTATGAAGGCAAAAGTTCTGGAATGGAATTCACCCACTTAGTTACATTCGGATTTTACACTAAGTAAACAAGAAATCATGTTATAGCATTGACAAGGCAGCCTTTTTTTCTTGAACCCCCGGGCAGGAGAGGCCAGAAAAGGAAAAGACCAAGAAGTTACATGTGAGGATAGATAGTTGGAAACAGAGGGAAAATGATGAGGGAGAACAGGAAAGGTAACCTTGGAGATGCGAGATGGCACGTGACGAGGAAGACTTTGTGGCAATAGTGTTTGTTTGAAGGCCTATGCTCCCTTAGTGTGGAGAGGAGGGGTTATGAATTGGGTGGTAAGAAAAGTCATTTGGTCGCATCCTGCCAAGCGGACCTCCTTGTAATCTTGACAGTCCTTATAACCACAAAGGGCAGAATGAGGTACCACTACACATAATGCAGTAAGTAACGTTAGGACACGCCCCTACCGGATAGGGTAGAAGCCATAAAAGAAGGGTGTACAGAAATTCAACAAATCCAAAGAAATGACTGCTTTCAGTCGCAAACAAGTTAAGATAAAAGGTAATAAAGAGTCCAAACTAAGAATCACCCTGTTACTCTTGGTCTCCACAATTTTTCGTGACACTAAATTGAAAAGGCCCGCTTAAAGATTTGCATACATCACAGAGATCATTTGGTTTAACGCGTCGTAAGAGAATAGAGAAGATGACCAATAGAAATGATGTACATATTTAAATTGCGCAGGGCCCTAAAAATAAAGTGGGCTCGTATTGCATATTGCTAAAGCCGATTTTGCTACTTACTGGACGTTAATCCGGCTGACTGATTAGTAAAATATTAGACAAGGATCATGTATAGTGAAGGGGAGGGGACCAACTCCCCTCCTCGGAGTCTCAGCCCTCCACAGATAACCCAGCGGTGAAAACAAATAAAGGCTTATTCTTAGCCAGGTGTAACAGTTTTTGTTGGTTTATTGGGGCCCAAAACATGTGACGTGGGTTGCAGTTTGTGGGCCGCTGTAAAAAAAAGAAAAAAAAAAAAACTCAGTTGGTGTGGGATGAGAAGTTAAATAGTACAGAGATTACAACGGTAAAATTAATCCCTCCACAAATGATAACAGTTTATAAATGGGAATAAAAACCATGAATGCGTAGGGGTTTCTGGCTGATGTACATGAGTCGCCTAGAACACCATTACATGAACGCCTAGAGCCGGCGCTAGACGAACCGCGGGTCATCATCCTCCATAAATTAATTGACATTGCGTAGAGACAGGAGAGGGAACGGCGGATCAAGAAATGAAAAAAATAATATTAGCTGGAACGTGTCTAAGGAGACGCAATTGGGTGGGGAAACCGGAGAAAATGTCCACGTTTTTCCTCAAGTATGGACATAAAAAGATTTTAAGGCAAACTTCGACTAGAAGGGGACCTTAGATTATGTTTACGGGAGTTACGCCGATCAGTCCATTTATTGGAAACGCTTTTTGCGATACCAGGCTTTTGATTTGAATGGAGCGGTAAAACGCAGATGTTAGGAATATTATTAGCGAAGAAATTTAAAAAAGTAATTTTTTCTTAATATTAATGTTAGGAATATAAAAATTAGCTGGCCGGATGGCCTATTCTGAGCAGTGAACTAAGATGGTCTTAATTTTACAAACGGATAGATAATATTGAAGATAATGACAAAAGACAGTGTAGTTTTCATCACATCGACAGACCTGTATTGCGAATCGTAAAAGTCTAAGTCGCTATTTCTTGCAACAACAAAAAACGACGAAACCCCTCGAGACGCAAGGTGTTATCATTAATCTACTTGGTATGGAGGGAAGAGGTGGATAATTTGCTAGGCGTAGGCAGTGGTCTACACAAAATAACTTTTAAATGAACGCGACAAAGAGTTTTGGAGGGGAGTAGAAAGGTTGGTTTCAAAAATCAAGTCAGCATTTTGTAAGAAAACACAGAGTAAGAACTAGGACAGACTACACGATAGAGCCCCATCCCATGGAACTTTGATCTCGAAGCATGACTGCGAAAATGACTTCTATGGAAGTGTAGAAATTTGAATCTAAATATAAACCTAGGGCATGATGATGGCACACAGGGACAATCATATCATTAGAGGCGCTCCGTATAACGCGGAAAGAGTGTGGGGCCATCTATCTCAATCAAGTATTTGTTTCAGTGACTAGACCACCAGATTTTTAAAGTGTGTGAGTGATTTCCATCTATGAAATAAAGTTACAAGCGAAAATTTAGAGTACAGCGCATAGCTATAGCCATCAGCTCACAGCTGAGTCTCTTTTGAGTATTTGACTAGCAATGTCTGTTGTTATATTTATTTCAATAATCTGGTAATATTTGAGACAATATATTTACCCTTATATATATTTCTGAATACATTTGTTTCTCATGTCGAGTCGATTTTGATACTGACTGTACTTGCATAATCGAGAATCTAGCCTTAACAAACAAGTAGTGGGATTTGCTCTAGAACCCACCGGCCGCCCTTAGGTTCAGGGTCCTAGGACCACAGCAAATGTACATAAAACTCCAGCAAAGGATTATGCAAGAACAGATCAAGTGATTGACAGGAAATTAATAGATAAACATAAATACCTATCCTCTTTTAGGGACTTAGGGCCGGAAAGAAAACTACATAAATCCATTTTCATTCAGAATCTATTGGTCTGGGAGGATCTATCTGATTTAAAACCAGACCATTGTAAATGTGCTGTTGTGGATCCAGAGAGAACTGACCTGGTCCCCCCTGTAAATATGTTGTATGATTGGGACCACTGTTTTGTAGTTCCAGACGTGTGTGTATAGAATTTGAATTTTGACACATTGGCCCATTACTTTGATTGCAGAGCTTGGCGAGTTATCTGTCGTCCACAATTGAGATTCAAAGTGCATGTTCTATTTCAGATTGGTGACTTTACTTCGAGGTGTATTCTGTGCGTATTTGATGACCGAGGACCACACCAATAATTTGCCCGCGCATCACGTAGAGTGGGACCACCCTGATTTTCAGCACCATGAGCGACAACTACCAAAGAGTGGGGGGAGGGGGGAGCCTCTGGTCTGCTGACTTTTCACCACTGGACGCGCCCATTAGTTTTACAAAACTAAGAACTGCCATAAAGATAAGATTTCCCACCATTATCTGGACACTGTGTTGTATAAGTGGGCAAATTGACACACTCAACAGTTTCGAAACATTTATTAGCGCAGTGATTTAACAAAAGTAGTTTCTGAAACCACGAAAAAACGACACAACCACCCCCCCAAAAAAAAAAACACGAACGAAAGAAACAAATAGGCCGTCGTATACGGGATAAAGAAGTCTCTATATAGACAGTACCGGTTAATGGCCCTGGGGTTGTAGCCTATAACCACCCCGGGCGCGAGGCGTATAGAATAGCATGAACTGTTTTATTAACTGGTCGTGTGTGAAAATCTATGGCGTTTTTCGGTGATTGAACCACAATTTCAAATATTTTTAATTTTTACACATAGGTCTCTCCATTTGATGTAATAAAACGTAGATATGATGATTACGCTGCAGTAATATGGGAAAATAATAAAAAACAACAATAATAACATTAACATTGAAATATAACACAAGAAATAAACAAGAGTAATGCATATATTTTGGTAGACAATGAATTCAAATTCCACAACCGAGTACACATATCAGCAGAGCCTACATAAATTGTAAAATTCCCCCAACGGATCAAACAACAAAAAACAACCCTGACCACTCGAACATTTCAACTTTAAAAGTAGCGCCTAAAACACAGTTGGACAACTGCAACACAGGACGGACAATTTTCCAGCTGTCTATAACTTCTCAGCAAAAATAATATTCACCGAATGGTAAAATCAAGTCATCCATATACAACCCCATAATACACTCCCATGAAAAATATGGACATGTTATTATATCCATACTAATGTTTTCCCGAAACGGTTTGAAATTCAATTTTTTTACATAGGCTCAGACCGTGTGTCGTCTGCAAAACAGCGAGGCAGACAAAGAAACAAGCAGTAAGTGGTCGAAATCGCTCGCTGTTATCCGGAAAAAGCTAGTTTACGACACGATCCCGGACCATACAACGGTACACAAGCATCGTCTATGTGCCGAGTCATAATTACTTGAAGTTGACGAACCCTTGAATTAATAAAATACCAGAACACGACACGTTACATTTTAATTGTATCCATTATTACGTTGGTGGTCCCCTTTCTGATCTTTTACAAAATGAGATCCCAAAACAGCTGAACAGGGTTAGGCTTCTCCTCTCCCCGCCCACAAAATCGAAGGATAAAAAAAATGGAGGTTGAACACAAGTTTTAAAGAACACTATTTTTATAGTGTATATTTAACAAAAACACGTGATTTCTATACTGAGAGGCGCCTTGACAAGTCAGGAATGCCACAACACAAGTAGTACCATCGAGTTAACTATTGAAGCGTCATTAATTTAACATGACGTGCTTGGGAGATTGAACAAGAACTAAGGAAACTGCTATCAGAACCAGCCAAGGACAACAAGGTATAATATTAAACTGAAACGAATGAGACATGAGTCGATGACAACCCTAGTATGTCAGATTACATATCCCTCGATAGTACAAAATCTATGTAGTTCATCGTGTGGGACACACACTGTAAGAATTTACACAGTCGTATTTTTCATTAATGATTGATATGCAAGAGGGAACATGCTGACAGCTGCAGTAGATAGAAGTGGAAAAAAATTTATAATATAACAGTAATAAATGACACATTTAATAGAAACTCGAAATAGGTAACATTACAGAGCGACAATGAGTTTCAACTCAAACCGATGCCAGTGACACCTAATAGTAAGTAAAGTGCCCTCTATTCAGTCCTGAATGAATAGTTTAAAAAAAAAATTATAATAAAAAAATTATGACTTTGTTTTGATTTTCCATAACTATCTTAATGACTCCATATAAAGCGAGCGCACAGCTTGACGACACATAGTACAATGAAAATTACAGTGGTCAGCCTATTGCAAAACAGTGGAGCCCAGTACGGGAACTGAAGCTTCTGTTTTCGAAGCATGCTATGTTGTCCCGAATCTACTGCGAGAGAGCATAAATTTAGTCTCTGCAAAACAGACAGGAATCGTGGTGACGCAAACGGCAACTTGTTTCGACAACTACTCCATTTACGTCAAAAATCTCGCATCGTGAATCGTCGGGTGAACGACGAGCAGTATTCGCCGACATTTGGTATCGACAACATCAACACATTATCCATCCTCTACAGAATAGTCAAATAAGACATGAGTGATGTGGCCACACTCCAACCGAGCCCAGCAAACATACTATCCTCTCCCAATTGGATGAATACTAGAACATATTAATAAAACTGAACTAGATATAGGAAACATATAATAGTGTACAGCTATTGCATTTAATAGATATAATATTCTATGCATTTCTTTCCATAATCTTTCTAAATCCTTTTAAAAGTTTCTGTCAACGCTAAAAAATCACGTGACACAGAAGCAAAAAGAACATAAATGTACTAGTAACAACTGTTATATCAAAAATTTTTAATACACACGTTGAGTTTAGGTTTAGTTCAGTGTATATTTTAACAAATTATTAATATATAAATAATGTCTTGTAACATAGTCACGTGGGATATTATTTAATAATCCATTGACACCATACTAACTACATAGCAAAAAGCGGGTTGGAATGTCATAACCCCCCCTAGAGCACTTTAACATGTACGCCACATTCACTTTAAAAAAAAATTTAAGTTGTGTGAGTCCGGAGGTGGTATACGCAAGAAAGAAAGGCAATACTGACGAATTCTCAAACTACATTATAACTCTCTCAGGAGTACCTTTTCACACAGCTGGCACGCCACTACAATAACAATTTTACATTTAGATATAAACACTAAGCCTCCATCGATACAAATACCATCAAACTTTCACGGAATACAATATTGCGAGGTCTTGTCCAGGGTAGAAATTAGTCCCAACGAACATGTAAATATTAGGATCTTCCTGGTCGGTGAGAAAATTAAAAGTGTGTAGGGTAAAGAACAATTGTGAACAATATTTGCCCTTACTAAATTAAAAGTGTACCCTTCTGCAAAGTATAATACAGGTTTGAGGAGTTGAAGCTTCACGAGCCAGTAATAATAAATTAGTTCAAGTCGGTGAGAGTTAGTTAGAAGATATGTTTAGAACTATAGTCATATAGAATGCTCACATAGTGTGTATAATACTCGGATAGAAAATTAATAAGCTTGTCTAATATATTATCTAGATTGTCTAAAACAGTATGAATGTGCTGAAGACTTGGCAAAAATTTTAGTATCAGACTTGCTGTGGCTCCACGCCGCGACATAGTAGTTGTAATTGGTAAGATGGGATGGTCCAACAATTTTAATTCAAATACGGTAAACTGACTTGTTAATGAGTGATAAATAGTATTATTGAACGGGAAGTGAAAGGAGGTTTAGTATTGAAAGAGAAAGAGGTTAGTAGGCCTGATAGAGAAAATTAAGAGGCTGGCAGTACATAGATTGCAAAAGGAGAAAAAGACTGAAGCAAATGGAGGCAGAAATAAATGAACTGAGCAGTACAAAGGGGTAAGGCAGAAGTTCAAAAAAAGGTCACAGGCCTACGAGGAGTGCAGAAGTAAAAAAAGGTGATGACCTGCCGAGAAGTGTGAGTTCGATGCAATAGATAGAAGGATTGCAGAGAGGTGTAGCACATCTAATCTAAATACGTACTAAGGAGGAGCTGGGATTTACAAGGCTCTCTGGCTCCTGTTAAAATGGGGTGCCGAGCCCCGTTTTTGCCTCTGTTGAGCCTCACATATGCTAACGCGCCCCTAGTCCTGGTGGAGTCCTCAAAGCTCAAGGCTCATGGTGGGTTTTTTCATTTAGAAGACCATTTTTGTATTGAGGGAAAAAGACGACCGATGACATAGAGGGGATACCTAGGAGTCTCTTTTTTGAGTATTAGTGCTTAGCTACTACATAAGGGGTTATGGGTAGATGAGGACGAGTGAGGCAGTTTAAAAGCTTATCACCATGTGAAATGAGATGGTGTACTTCTTAATGGAAGATTTTTGTGCTAAATGAGTTCAAGGTGAAGAAGAACCAAGACAATTATGTAATAGACATGTTAAATAAATGCATGCTTTGGCGTTGTATGGAAGTGTACGATGTAAGTGATGTGTGAATTGTTTGGTGGGGATTCGTGTAAGACAAAATTCAGAAATGCCAAACAGTTGGTCTGGTGAGAACATACCACCAAATTCACTTGCTAGACAAGAACCTATTTTGAGAAATGGACTGGCTCTCTGGGGAAGCCCCCAAGATCTAAAGAAAATAGAATCATATGTGAGCAAGTTGTACAGAGTCCAAGGCTCCAGACAATATTGATAAAATTTCTCAAGAACGCAGGTTCAGAGAAGCTGGGGGAAATTTTTAAATGTTGTGCTGAATTAGTATACAGGCAAGCCCAGCAGAGGTAAGTGGTATAGAGAAGAAGAGCACATAGATACAATTTTTTAAAGCTCCACAGCAAATATATAACAAAATTGGTGATAATATAGAGCATGGTAAGATAAAGTAGGAACAAATTTTGAGCGGCGCAATGAATGAAAAATGACTAATCGCGAAGCCGCGCGAAAAACTCACACAGTTCAATTGACCCAATAAGTTTTCAATTGAAAAAGAAAAAAACCGTTTGAAACCCAAGGGAAAAAGATATGGTGTTCAAATGGTGCCCCAGGAGAAAAGGATAACCATAAACACCGAATTTTTGTAGAAGGAAACCTTCAAACAAACATTGCCTTGGCAATGAGAATGTCGGGGACCAGCCCAAAGAATAAAGAGTTAAAGGTTATTAATTCCTAATGGTAGACGAACAGGAACCTTTTATCTTAACCCCCCAGTGTTTGGTGTGAGGAATGATTATTTTGTAATGGGGTTCACCATAAGTGTGCCCTTGATTATGATTACAGGTGTATTTATGATTAAAATGGAGTTTCAGTTTTGTAGAAGTCACTAAGCCCCTAGTGGGGACCCACCCAAGTCCAGTATATAATCCACAGTGAAAACAGTGTGATAAATACCAATGGGCGACAGACTAAGGACATAACCACTCCCCCCATGACACTATTCCCATTCCAAGGCCACGCAAGGATAACGGTGAAAACCCTCGCCTATGTGGAAGGGAGAAAATCAAGTCAGCAAGCAGTGATAGATGAACCAATCTACCCTCTGATATTGGGGTGTAGATACGTCTTTCTGGGGAATCCCGAGAAACCTGTGGGATCATTGCCGACAGTGCAAGCAACCAGGTCACAGAAGCAAAGGAGGAAAGAAAGGTGAAGACCTAAAATAAAAAAGGTGAATCCACTTAAATGCTCATCCAGAGGATGAGATGAGGAAGGAACGCTAGCGCAGGGCTGAGGATAGGGACACTCCATAGGCCCATGTTATTTTATAAAAAAATTACCCAAAAAATGCCACACAACACCTCCGAGTCAAGGGGGAAATATTTTTTCATGAAGAACCAAACTCTTATATACAGGAAGGCCGTGAACTGGAAAACAAATGTTGTCCCCCACAACCCAGCTGGTTTCTTCCTTTTCCCACTTCAAATAGAGAAAAAAGTGATTGGAACTCCGAGGGGACCATCGGGCATGCGATTCCCTTCAAGTGGTCCCACATGGGGGAATCAAAGCGCCACAGGACAGCGTATAGATAGTCAATACTTCTGGCCAGGGATAACGGAGGATATAAAAAGAGATATCAAATCCTGCCCAGAATGTCAAAGGGTTAAGCTCCCCCAAAGCCCCC
The DNA here is from genome assembly GCA_024509875.1 of Oreohelix idahoensis. Classification (NCBI taxonomy): domain Eukaryota; kingdom Metazoa; phylum Mollusca; class Gastropoda; order Stylommatophora; family Oreohelicidae; genus Oreohelix; species Oreohelix idahoensis. The sequence goes on from JAMPIV010009021.1 coordinate 114,486, forward strand.
ACTGGGGAACTGCTCCTGCAACTCTAGGGGTGAAAATTGCCCATGCAGTGGGGAACACCCATATTTTTGAGAGGGTTGCAGTGGAATATTGTAGGACCCTCTCACTCGGAAACCAAGAGAAGAGAGGAAACAGTTTTTTTTTTTACATCCTTACTCTGGTGGAACACTTTGTTTTTCTATTGTGGGGGAGAGGCGGTAGACCCCCCCTGCCATCAATATTTGATTCATTCCAAAACATGTAAGTAGCAGAGGCAGCACTACTTTACAATATTATTTTTACCCGATAATAAGGATTCCCGCTAAATCACAAATCTAACCTTGACGGATAATGTTTCTCAGTTCAAGGGGAAACTAACGGAAGAAGTTTTTAAGCTATTTCAAGCCAGACACTTTCATTGTAGTCCGTACCATCCACAAGGGAACGGCCAGGTAGAAGAGGTTTTTTTTTCAATGGGACTCTCAATTTCATTTCTATCTATCCCTGAGAAAGCCTGGCACACGACGAAAAACCGGATCTGTGGGATCAATTCCTGCCCCCCGCGCCCGAAAAAAATTGTTTGCGTACCGGGAGGTACCACCACATAGTTTTCAACCGGGATGGCTCCCGCCCCCCAACTCCTGCTATTTGGGAGGACCCAATAAAAGGTCCTTTAGAAAGCTCTATTAAAGGACCTGGACAGATGAAGAAAGGCGGAAGAGACTGTTACTCACCTCACGTATCACAATATGTGAAACGAACTGACCACACTCGTCGTTTTGAAAGCTGGATGGAAAAACTGGCCAAAAATGATAATTTGAAACAAGCCAGGAAGAAACATGCAGCATATTTTAATAGGAAGGCAAAGGACAGGGAACTGGCAGTCGGAGAGAAGGCGCTGCTTCTACTACCCGGAAGCCAGCGTAAATTACAAATGGGTTGGCACGAGCCTTCTACGGTTCCAGAGAAGGTGTCTAGAACAAACTATAAAATTGACAAAAAGGGGAAGGGAAAAAAGTTTATCCATGTAAAACCTTGTTAAAAGAAGTATCTGGACAGACCACTCCAGGAAAGCACCCCCCCTTATTGACCTTGGCTATTGCAACCCAGATGCAAAAAGAACCACTCACCTCACATGAATACCCATTACATCCTTGTGAAACAGCAGCACAGGTAAAAGTCAGTAAGCACCTGACTAAAAACCAGAGGGAGAGAGTTCAACAAGTTCTGGAGGAACATACAGATGTATTAACAGAGAAACCAGGCCATACAAATTTGCTACAGTATGACATGAAACTGGTAGACTCAAACCCAATCTGTATGAGAGCCTATTCTATTCCGTTCGCGAAGGAGAAGGCATTGAAGGAAGAAATAGAGTATTTGTTGAAGGAGGGGATTATTTCGCACAGTGAATCATCTTTTAGTTCTAGTGTCGTTTTGTTCAGAAAACCGTCTGGGGAACACAGACTGTGCATAGATTACAGGAAACTGAATGCTGTCACAGAAGGACAAGTGGATCCATTACCAGACACAAAACAGTTATTTGCCAGACTGAACAAGGCAAAATACTTTTCAAAGGGGGATCTTAGTAAAGGCTATTACCAGATCCCAGTGAAGCCTGAAGTGAGACCTTATTTGGCTTTTAGCACTTCGGATGGACATTATGAATTCAATATGCTACCATACGGACTGAAAAATGCTCCGAGTGTGTTTTCAAGGATGATGCGAAAAATTGTTGGATCGTCCACCTGAATACACGCGTATAACCCATGTATCACGAATTTCATGGATGATATATTCTCGTTCGCCACAGAAGACATATGTGAAGAAAGGGTGGTGACATATAGCAACAATTGAATTAGCTCTGGAGATAGTTGTTTGATTAGACTTCGGGAGGCATCTAATGTACATTAACTGCTGCGGCATAGGGACCAACAAAATGTTTGTATTAGTGGATGCAAAGAGTTGGAATTCTTGTGGGAACAGGCACTCCTGTATATCAGGGTAATTTTATGACCCCTGATCTCCGGAGCCTCAAGAAGATACTTGGAAAAACTGCAGAGAGCACCTAGGAGCCGCAAACAAAAAAGACGATGTCGACCACATCATTTGTGCCGTCATGCGGATTTTATCAGAAATACACCAAAAATTTTAACGCTATTTGTGCTCCTCTGACTGATCTTACTCGCAAGGGACTTCCAGATAAAATTATTTGGACTGCACAATGTGAACTAGCGTTCCAAGAGTTAAAGGAAAAACTCACTAGCAAGCCTATTCTCAAACTGCCTGATTTGACACAGGACTTTGTCTTAAGAACCGATGCAAGTAATGTAGGACTCGGAGGGGCTTTGTTGCAAAGATCATCTTTCACCTGATGGGGGGAACTGAAACCATCTGTCGCTTATGCAAGCCGCAAATTGAATAAGGCGGAACAAGGATACTCCACAAGCGAAAAAGAATGTTTAGCGTTAATCTGGGCAATAAAGAAGTTTCAAATCTATCTGTATGGTAGGACTTTTGTGGTGGAGACGGACCATCAGCCTCTCGTATTCTTGTCTCAGGCTAAGCATGAAAACGCAAGATTGCTGAGGTGGTCTTTATTGCTTCAACCTTATCAGTTTAGTATCCAATATATCCCAGGCAAATTGAATGTCGGTGCAGATTTCCTCAGTCGGCACCCCTGTGATCAAAATTAGACTAGTGGCAGACGTGAGGAGTAATTTTACCTATGTGTATCGCTGGTTTTGGAACTTGCCATAGGCATGTTTTCAAGTGGGGAGATGTGTAGTGAAATTGACAGAGATACAACGGTAAAAATAATATGGTCGGCAAAATCCATTTCTCCAAAGATAACATGTTAAGGATATAAAAACAAATGCGTAGGCTTGCATGATAGTACATGATCGCGCCCGCCCCCAGACCGGCGGGTCATCATCCTCCATAAAAATTGACTTGCTAGTAACAGGAGTGAGGGGAAACGGCCGGATCAAAAAGAAAAAAAAATATGACTGGAAGAGCGTGAGACTGGAAACGGCTTATAGGATATAGGAGGCGACGCAATTTGGGGGGGTGGGGGGAACGTGAAGAAAAGTCACGTGTTTCCCAAGTTGACATAAAAAGTAAGCAACTCACGACAGAAGGGACTCCTATACCGAGATATATTACGCCAACAGTCATTTATATTGGACGCTTTTTTGCGAATACCTAAGCATTTTGATATTGAAATTGGAGCGGTAAAACGCAGATGTTATGATGATATATTACAAAAAATTAAAAAGTGTACTTATTTTTTCTGTTAATATTATAAATGTTTGTTAGGAATTATAAAAAATTATTAGCTGGCCGTCTGGTCTATGGCCTGATTGCTGAGCTACAGGGTGAACTAAGAATGTTTCTTAATTTTACAAACGGATAGAATAATAATGAAAGATAATGACAAAAGACAGTGTAGTTCACAACTGATCATCGACAGACTGTGTTGAAATAAAAAAGTGTCGCTAATTTTTAGAAGAAACACACAAAAAAACACGACCTCAGGACGCAGGTGTTTCAAGATCTACGTGTGTATGGTCAGGAAAGGAAGGATTTTTGTGGTGGCTGTGTCTAAAAATACCTTTTAAAGACAAAATTTTGGAGGGGAGAGAAAGGTTGGTTCAAAAATCAAGTACATTTTGTAGAAACACAAGTAGAGACGGACAGACTAACAGATAACCATCCATACTTGACTGAAGCATGACTGAAATGACCTTTAGTGGACGGAAATTTTTAATTCAAAAAACCGTAACCCTAGGCATAGTGATGATTGGCCCACAACAATCATATCATTAGGCGCTCAGACGCGAAAAGTAGGGGGGCCATTCATCAAATATTTTGTTCAGTGATAGACACAGATTTTAAAGTGTGGTGATTTCCATATGAAAGAAAGTGTAAGAAGTTTAGGGACGCCATACTATAGCCAGCAGCTCAGCTGAGTTTTGCTAGCAATTCTGTGTTATTTATTCATAATCTGGTAAGATTGAGGAATGTATTTTTCCTTATACATTTTGTAATAATATTGTTTCCCATATATATTTTGAAAGATGGGTTTAGTGTTCATGTCCGAGTGATTTGATACTGCCATATCGAAATCTAGCCTTACAAACAAGTAGGGATTTGCTCTAGACCCCCCGCCCAAGTCAGGGTCTAGGGACCAACAATGTACATAAACTCCAGCAAGGATTAGGCAAGGTAAAGACAGATCAAGTGTTGAGAAATAAACATTGAAAATAGATATTTACAGCAATTACCGAAAATATCCTCTTTTTAGGGGCCGAAACAACTAATAAATTTTTTTTTTTCTTTTTTTCAGGAATCTATAGTTGGGGTGGGAGGGATCAATCTATCTGATGTAAAAACCACCATGGGTAAATGTTGCTGTTTGGTCAGAGGAGAGAATCTTGTACCTGTCTGTAATATGTGGATTTTGTTGTGTTCACCAGTGTTTGTGTCCAGAACTTGTGTAGAGAATAGTATTTTGACACATGGCCCATACTTTGATTGCAGAGCTGCTGAGTTTCAGTGTATCGTCAACAAATGAGTGCAGCATGTACTAAAAAATTCATTTTCATTGGTGACTTGGTTACTGTTTTTACTCTCGAGTGTATCTGTGCAGTAATTACTTTGTGACAGAGACCACCATTAATTGCCCGCCAGCACGGAGAGGTGGGACCCACCTGATTTCAAGCACGCATTCAGCTGACAGGAACTACCAGATGAGTGAGCCTCTGTGGTCTGCTGGACTATTCTTACACCAACGCCCACTTTAGTTACTAATACCCCATAAAAATCCCCACCATTTTCTGGACACTGTGTAGTCAATATAGACAGGTGTGATGAGGCCACCCCAACAGCACAAACAGTAACTATCCTCCCAAGTAGATGACTACTAGAACATTTTAATAAAACTAACTAGTATAGTACATATATATGTACACTATTGCATTTTATATTATATAATAATTCTATGCATTTCTTTTTCATAATCTCTTTAAAATCCTTTTTTTTAAAAGTTCTCTGGTGTCAACCTAAAAAAATTTGACACAGAACAAAATAATAAAATGTAATAATAATAATTTTAATATTTTTTAGAAAAAATTTTTACACACGTGAGTTAGGTTTCAGTGTAATTTTAACTTTAACTACTTGTATATGATTAGTCTAGTATGATCATAGTTAACATATTCTATCTGGTGGTGGTAAATATCTAAATATAACGCCATATTTATCATACCTACAACTAACATGATAATATAAGCCCTAGACATCATTATACGTAGGCCACAGATTCATTAAAAAAAAAATAAATTAATTTGAGTTGTGTGTGTTGGTGTGTGGTATTTGTGGGGTGGTCCGAAGTGGTAGCAGGAGAAAGGCCTTCATTAACAATTCTCAACTACATTAATACCCTCAGTGGAAAGCCTTTCACAACAGCTGGCCTCATACATTAAATTACAAAAATTACATTTAGTAAATCATCATCATAGCAACAGACCATCAAAACATACGAGACTACAGTGGGTAAAGGTTTTTGTAGGGGCCCTGAATAGGACGTGGGAAGGTGCATTTGTAGTTGGCCCTGAGAAAAGGACCGTGTGGGAGTATAGGTTGGTTGTGGTGCCCTGAAATAGGAACGTGAGTAGTTGCAGTTATTTGTTGGGCCCTGAAAAGGACCGGTCAGGTGTTGTATATGATGTTTGTTGTGGGCCCAGAAAAGTTACCGTGAGGGGGAACAGATTACCGAAAGATCGATGAAGCTTGGCTACATATCAATGTGACAACACACAGTTCGATGATCGTCAGCTACATAATAATTTACAGAGAGGTAGGCCCAAAAATCTGGCAATGTCAAGAATGTCAGTATAAAATGTGTGTCGAACTGGGTCTGACCTTGACGAACTGTTATTTCCGATGTCGGCCACAAAAATCACACATGTAGAAATCTAACATGTGTCCCTTGTAGTGTGATCCGTTCAGACTTTGTTCCTGCATTAAAACTACCTCCCCTTTCAACCCAGGTTGAGCAATGGGGTGTTTATGGCTGTAGTCGATAGGCGCTTTTGGATTTTGTTGGGCGATGCTAGAAGTTATTTAGTTGTTTCCCAGACAGGCAAAAAATATATGGGGGGGGGGGGATTTATATTAATAGAAAAGAAAAAATTGATAGAAAGCATAATAGTATGAAATAAAAAGCAAAAAATTAAAAAAA
>JAMPIV010009022.1:0-52500 GCA_024509875.1 Oreohelix idahoensis
TAATTTTATACAGTGTTACAATCTTGGCATCTCGCATGTCTTGAGGAATAGTTGATCTCTTCCCAGCACTGGCACAGCATCCTATGCAGGGGATGTAATAGCGTGCTCTTACAGCATTTGATTAAATCAGGAGGAGAATCCCATCACTGCCTGGTCTTTGCCAGAGGCCAAGCTATCAAATGGCCTTGCTTGAGTTCCTCTAATGTTTGGTTCGGCATCCAGCTCCTCCATAGTTGGCAGACTGTTGACACCATCAAGGGCTGCAGGCGTAACGCTATTGTCTCTAGCGTAAAGCTCAGAGTAGTGCTCGACCCACCTCTCCATCTGCTTACCCTTATCGGTTGCTTCTCTCCGCTGATGGTTTTTAGCGGTGCCGTCTTACTTTTATGGGGGCCAAGTGCTTTCTTTATACCGTCATACATTTGTCTAATGTTGCCTGTTTGCGCTGCGATCTGGATGCTCTCACTGAGCTGGAGCCAGTAGTCATTTGCACAGCGTCGAGCAGTTTGTTGAACTTTGCTTCTCGTAGCCCTCAGGATCTGTAGGGTTCTGGCACTCGGTGAACGTTTGTATTCATTCATAGCACTGCGCTTAGCTTCAATGACAGGTGCCATCACATCTGATGAAGCATCAAACCAGTCATTTGACTTTGCTGTTTTCTTACCAAAGGTGGCAAGTGCAGTACTTTGAATGGTGTTCCGTAGATGCTCCCAGTTCTCTGTAATAGTATCACCATGCTGAGGGCTACTGAGCACTTTCTCGAAGGTCGCAGTGAATTGAGCGATCATGAAAGGGTCTGACATCTTGCTGGTATCAATGCGTGGTTTCCCTTCATGTCTGACACGATAGAGTTTTCTTGGTTGTGCTCTGATTTTGCAGCAAACCAAGGAGTGATCTGTATCACAGTCTGCGCTATGGTACGAGAGCGTGGAGAGCACAGACCTGAGGAGTGGCCTTCTGACGAGAATCAGGTCAAGTTGGTGCCAGTGCTTGGATCGTGGGTGTCTCCATGACACCTTATGCTGGGGTTTTGTCTGAAAGTAGGTGTTGGTCACGCAGAGGTCATGGTGGACGCACAACTCTAAGAGCCGTTGTCCATTTTCATTCATCTTGCCAATACCAAACCTGCCCAGACATGAAGGCCATGAAACATTATCGGCACCCACTCTAGCGTTAAAGTCACCAAGGAGAACAAGCTGTTCTTGCCTAGGTATGCTTTTGATAATTGCTGTTAGATTCTCGTAGAACTCATCTTTAGCTTCTGAGGCAGAGTACAGAGTAGGAGCATACACACTGACAAGGGTGATGGGACCTGTGCTAGTTTGCAGGCGGAGCGTTAACAGACGTTCTGATCCATTCTCGCCTGGTTCAACTATTTTAGTTAGCGGTTTTTTGACCGCAAAACCTACTCCGTGTTCTCTAGCTTTATTAAGATCTTTCCCTTGCCAATAAAATGTGTAGTCCTTCTCGCTCACCGTTCCAGAGGACCGCCAGGCGCGTTTCCTGAAGTGCAGCTATATCCACCTGAAGTCGTTTAAGCTCATCATTAATTATGGCTGTCTTCCTTACATCGTTTACATGCTGTAGGTTTTCGGATAGTCCAGTCAACATAGTCCGGACGTTCCAGCATCCCAATCTGAGAGTTTGCTTATTTCTTTTTTTTCGATAATTGCTTGGTGCAAAATTTTCTGTCCACAGTTCGGGTTTGACCCTAATCCCCATGCACCCAATGGGGAAAGCAGACAGTGGCGGGACAACACCTTATTGACTGGGGGCTGCCCAGCTTGAAGCGGGCTGTAGCTGTCCAGTGAGATCCTAGAATCTCTCCCACTGTCGGAAGTAGCCCCTGGCGCCATGCCCTACGCCAATTGGGCAAAATGCTTATAACCGGTAACTGCTACTTCCCGTGTTTTGCCGACACCTATAGGGTGAAGCTGGAGTGTCCTCTCCAGGGCGCGAGCTTGGGCACAGTTATATGGAGATCAAGCTGTTGCCCATGCAGCATGTTCCCCCTCTCCACACAGCCGGTAGATCCAAAGGAACGGCAGTAGCCGATACAGTTTGGTACCAGCCATGTCGCAGGAGTTGCCAGAATAATGTCGAATCGACATTAGACTGCCTTAGGGACTCCGACACCGGATTTATCCTCAGGGTTTACTCCCGAAGCCAATTCCATAAATGGATATTCCCGCAAGGCAGCGGTGGTTTGAATTCAGAGTTCCTTCTCTTAGATAAGCTACCAACCAAGGATCACGAGCCCTATCTGCCCGAAGCTGCTGGTTTTAAGGCGCCAGTCGCTCGCCTTTGCCCCTTCTCCCGTCAGTGGAAACAGTTCCGCCGGGCTCAAATTGAGCCACACGTGAAGGCCGGGAGCTGGACTTGGTTGTCAGAGGCTGTTTGAGGCGCGTGCCATAGAAGTATTTTATCTGCAGTGAGAGCTTATCCTCACTACAACTCCCTAGTTCCAAAGGTTGTTATTGTTGTTATTGTTACCATCGTTAATATGGTTAATATTGTTGTTTTTGTTTGTTATTGGTGTTGTTTTGGCTGCTGCTGATATTTTTGTTGTTTTTGTTGTTATTGTACTTGTTTATTTTTTGTTTTACTTGTTATTGTTGTTAAAGTTGTTGTTTTTGTTGTTATTGGTGTTGTTGCTTTCGTTGTTGTTGTTATGGATTGTGTTGTCCTTGTTGTTGGTACTGTTGTTATTGTTGCTGCTGATGTCATTTCTTTTATGGCTGATTATGATGTTGCTGTTGGTGATGTTGTTTTTAATTTGCTGTTTTGCTATTGTTGCAGGTGTTGCTATTGCTGCTGCTGAGTTTGTTGTTGTTGTTGTTGTGGCTGTTGTAGCTGTAGTTTTAGTTGTTGTTGTTGCTGTTGTAGTAGTTGTTGTAAAAGTATGTCTTTTGGTACATACTGTTTCGCTGCTTCTACTACTCTAACACAAGTAGCAGGCGTCACTTCACTGGCACAAATCGAATTCTTTGTCACTAATTTCAAGTTCTTATGTAAACTTTAAAAAATTATGATATAATAATGATGACAATGACGTTAATTATCATTGAAAGTAATGATGATTTTGGTGTCTTCAGTCATAGGTAGTCCTTGTTATGAAGACTGGATCTACAATGACCAGCGATGCTACGGTTTCGGGTCGTCCAAAATATCCTGGATAGAAGCTACAGTAAGTTTTTTGTTCAGATGTGTTCATATCAGTCACTGGCGCCTCTGAGCGTCAGGGGAAGATTTACCATAATGCCTTTTTCTTTTATACATGAAGTCACTTTGAACAGTGATGCTCAAAGTGGGGACCCTTACATCGGTTACTGGCTAACAAGGCATTGACTGTTCAAGGCGAGTTTCCAGGAAAGGAAGGTATACTGAGTAATTAGTTTTTATGAAGCATATCCCATCAGCGTCAGCAGCCATCTCCACATTAGAAGTCAACTGTAATGGATCTTTAACGTCTTCTGTCTCTTGTCTTGATGGTCACTTTGGTTGACTTTTCTCCTGTTCATCTCTTGATGATATTTTCCCACTTATAGCACCGTCTTCCTCTAGCACGTTTACCTTCAACTCTTTCTTCCATTATAGTTTTCAGCAAAGAGTTATGTTTTTTTATATGGCCCAATTACTGTAGCTGTCTAATATTGATCTTTACATTAGTTTTCTTTTCATTCTTCCTAGCTTTTCTAGCACCTCTTTATTTGTTTTCTCCTCTGTCCACAAAATGCACCCCATCCTTCTATATATCCCTACATCTCAAGGGCCTCAGTTCAATTTAATGTGTAAAAACTCTAAACTACATACGTTTATTTCATTTATTAATTACTTATCAGCTCCCCGCGGAGTCCAGGCTGTCAACAAATACACGCCAACCTTCCTGTCCAGTGCTGTCTGTTCAAGGTCTTTCCATAGCTTCTGTATGACCTTTATGCCCATGTCTCATACAAGAAAAAACAGAAGGAGAGTCAGTAGTTCATATTCCTTACGGCAGTTTCCGGTCTATGCCATTACCTTGACACATGATTAATTAAGTTTTCTATGAAGTTAACGAGCGTTCGATTGACAGAGTTGTTAGAGCGGCAGTCTCCCTCGTCATAGGTGCCAGGTTCGATGCACGATGTCGACACGCTCCAGTCTACCCAGCTGTAAATGGGTACCTGACTGCTCTTGAGTTAGGGAAGGAAAAGGCAGCGAGGAAGGAAACGGGTTACCCCACCTCTCGATGCTGGACATAGTATAGTGAAGTCTCTAACACTTCACTCTCCTACGGCAGTATGTGCTTTGGGACCTTGTTTTAAATGAAGCTAACGCAGTTGCTAAAATATTTATGGACTTCCATAAACTAATGCTTGCATGTAGTAAAATGATTGAAATGGTACGACACAGTCACATATATGGAACTAGTGACAAGTGCCAGTAAAACAAGGGACAAGAAAAAGTTAGTTGCTTATCCTTTACAGGACGTGCCAATCAACCCCAGCTTTTATTGACCGTTTGTGATTTTTCTAGGCAATTTTTTTCATTCAGTAGTTTGCCATTGCTTTCTGGACGGTACGGCGCTTATACCATTGTTAAAAATCCACACAAAGTGATCTGCTACCAAACCGCCTGCAGCAGGTTTCGAACCTGGTATATCTGGATTATGAAACTGCGTTCATATCCATTAGGCCACAGACGTTGACAAAAGAAGAAGACTCGAGATAAATAGGACACACCTTGAGGAAACCTCTTAAGAGCATTACCAGGCTGTACTTCTTCTGGAATACCTAGTGTAAAAGAAGCAGGGGCACGTGAACAACACATGGACAAGAGAAATGGAGACGGTCATACAAATGATGAGGAAGACAGAGCAATACCTGATGGCACATAACAGGAGGACTTGGTATACTTTTTGTTGAAGGCCTAGCTCTTTCGACCACATCACCCCTAGTGTGCCGAAGGTCAAGATAGCATATTCCCAATGTGCTTCAATGGGCATGTAACGGGATCCTAGCTCTTTCGGGATCTGAAGGGTATTTACTGAATGAATGAATGATTCTTATAACAATTTATTTCAGTGTTGTTTCTATAACTCTTTAGACGTCTTCATTACACACTTTAATGTGTATTAATAGAAAAGACAAAGTGAAAATATATGAAAACGTAGTTTAATAGTCATTCATTCTATTTCCTTTTTATCTACATTGACTTTTAGGCACTCTGCAGTCTGTTTGAATCATCATTGGCTGATATAACGTCCGAGGTGGAAAGTGAATTTATCAATATTGAGCTGAGACTTCGCAAAGGTAAAACTTAGTCAATGAAAAAGAGTTAAGCGTTGAACTTTTCAATTTAAAGAAAAACCATTCCTTCTAAAATAAATAAATACAATAGGATATCATTTCGCTGTGATGTTATTTACTAACATATTCATATCAGTCTTCTGATGTGGTTTGATGGCGAAGTGTTGAAATGACTGGTAACACGTCAAAATTTAAAAACACAACAGTACAAAAAGATCGATCTTCTGCCGACTTATTTAAAATCTTATACACGAAATTAATTTGACAGACGTGAGTCCAAGTGCATATCGATAATTGCGATTTAAAATTTACTATTAAAAGATATAAATTATTGTGTTTAACCATAGTGAGAAGGATTCAATATGTCTTCTGTCACATGTTTTTTTTTTTTTAGTTCAGCGAGCTTGGGTTGGTGGAACTGATATGTTTAACGACAGCAACTGGCTCTGGATAGGAAACAAAGAGCCTCTGACGGAATATTCTAACTGGTATCCAGGAGATGATGCCGATGACTACGATGAAGGTGAGTCAGATGGACGTAAATGTTATGACCAAAGTTGATACCATCATCATCACCGTTGCCTTCAGCTCTGCGAGAATTATGTTCTTTCAATTTAACTCATTCATGTCTGGTGCCATCCACTCAAGCTCTTTCCATATCTCCTGTATACCTTTTGTGGTATAATCCTCTTTTTTCATCATCGCCATTACCATCCCGCTCCTCACGGAGCACATCCTTCATCTCTCCAGAGATCATAGCCTTTAAACAAACATATAAAATCCTCTTGATCCGTGCCATCAGCTCAAAGTTTTTTTTAATGTCTCCATCTTTTTTTTCTTCTTTCTTTTTCCAGTTCTCTTCTTTATGTGTACTTTGGTGTCCTTCCACCTCGGGATTCCAGGAGAGTGTTTATCTTGGAAATCCTCTTGCTATTTATTCATTTATGCCTTAATTTCTTCCTTATTTGTTTTTTCGCACTAATCTTGAAATTTCTTAGCTGCGGGTTAGATGCTGACAGATCATGTGTACTGGTCGTTTATTTAAAAGTTTATCTCAATTTCCAGTTCATCGTTTTGCCTGATTTTGTATTGCTAAGCAGTTTTCCCTACTTCTCAGGTAAATCCTTGCCTATGTCTGTTAACGTTTTTGTGTCCTTGTGCAGACTCTTTAGATTTCTTTTGCGTCACTCTCCTTCTCTTCCCAGCTTATTAATATTCTTTCTTTTATTTCTTCTAATAATGTATCTTATTTCTTTCTTCGCTAAGGCATGAAATATAAAGACATTAAATGCATAGAGTCTATAACAGTGCATTTAAAGTTCTAAATCTTAGTAAATAGATGGTTTTACTCAAATGCACGATTGCAATTATAATATGGTAATGCCAAGATCAAACTTGTAGATAAGTATGTAATTTAGTAAATAGTTTTCTCCAAGATTTATGTAACCCACGAAATAAACACTTAGATTTCACAGACTTATAACGGCTCACTAGTTCAGTCATGCAAGCAAGGAATATCAGATTTGCAAAACATACCAAAAATTAACTACACATAGCTTACTGAACGCCTACAGCAAACATATAGGACTATTTAGTACAGTAAAATATATGTCAAAGGAATGAGACAACAATGTATCTGTTTTGTAATATTTGTTTTCTATACTGTTTTTTTTTTTTACTTACAGCAAATTTATTTTTCCCAGTAATTGGTTTTAATTAATGTTTAAAATGTTCTTTTTCCCCATTTTTTAAATATAAATGTTGTCACCCTATGAAAGAGGACAACTGTATTGTACTGGAGTCCAACCACAACTTCCAATGGTCCCAGGACAGGTGCAATCACGAATACAACTTCGTATGTGAGACAAAGTAAGTATTGAGTGCAGCTCCGTATATGAGAGACAGTAAGTATTGAGTGCAGCTCCGTATATGAGAGACAAGTAAGTATTGAGTGCAGCTCCGTATGTGAGAGACAGTAAGTATTGCATGCAGCTCCGTATGTGAGAGACAGTAAGTATTGCATGCAGCTCCGTATGTGAGAGACAGTAAGTATTGCATGCAGCTCTGTATGTGAGAGACGGTAAGTATTGAGTGCAGCTCCGTATGTGAGAAACAGTAAGCATTGAGTGCAGCTCCGTATGTGAGAGATAGTAAGTATTGAGTGCAGCTTCGTTTATGAGACAAAGGAACTAAGAATATATCTTCCTATGTGAAGCAAATTAAATATTGAGTACATCTTTGTGACTAAGACAAAGCAAGTAAAGTGTATAACCTTGTATGTTTGACAGAGTAAGTAATGAACATAAACCTGTGTGTCAGAAGTGTTAACCATTTAGTGCAAATGTGTTTGTAGAAGACGTAGACAAAATACATTATACGAAAAGTATTTTTAAACAGAGACAGATAAATAAATACATTTTATACTGTTAAATAAGTGATGCATGCAAACAAATTTAGCCTCACGTCTGATTTCTTGAGCAATTCAATGAGGTGTATTTTTCTTCAGAAAGTACTATGACTGGTTATGCAAGCGATTGTGTTGCTCCAGCTCTTCCTGTCTCTAGTAATGTTTTTCAATTCTGTTGTTAATTTCTTTCCATGCCACGACGTCAAACTGTCCAGTACGTTATCTCTTTGTGGTCATCTATCTCTTTATTTAACTGTTCCTGTTGTCACAATGTTTCATTGCTCTTCTTGTCATAACACATCAGGAGAAAGTTGGTTGTTTCTGTCTAATGTGAGTAATAAACTATCTTTACACGCTAGTCTATTTTTAGACAGCTTCATTTTATGTGTTATTTTTATTCATGGTATTTTAACAATCCTCTGTAAAACCATATCTTTGTTTCATCTAGACTACTCTGTTAGACGCGCACAATTCTTAACTCTTTGAAAATAAAGCTCGATCGTTCTATAGCTTTTCCTACGTGTTTACTAATCGACTGTGACTCACATCCGCATACCAGGATTGTATCCTCATCAAATATATCGGATGAAAAATCACCCTAAGGCCTTCGAGTTTGTGAAAAAGTTTAGTAAAGTCTGTAATATTATGAAAACTTGCTGATGTTCAAAATGAAACAAAAATCCTCTTGCCTCTGTTTAGCAAACTTAATGTTATTAATTTGGTATTTAACTCATTTTGTTCAATGCGGTCTTCGGGCCTTGCCCTGGCACCAATGTTGAGGTACTTTTGTTTCCGACAAGAGTGTTTTTAAAACAAATACATTCATATGGATTACATTTAATGACTAACCATACTAAATATCTTATAAGTCCCACCTTTTCACACCAAAGGTGCAATCTTATTCGTGGCGCATTTTTTGGATAGGAACTACATTTCACGCCTGTTGAAATAACGTTAATTTCTTCCCACTATGCTTCATTTGCTAGGGATAGTTTTTTTTGTTTTTTTAAAGAAATATTCCTACCTCTGTTACATTTTTATGCCGCAATATCTGCAGTGTTCCCCCTTTATATTGAGCAGTTCATGTAACTATGAACAAAACTCTCCTCCATACATATATATATATTTAGCCAGTCAAACCTCATTGCTCATCATAGGTGAAGATTCTATGCATTAGTGCCCTTGACTTCGAGTTTCCTTACTTCTGAAGTAAAATGGAAATGAAACAACTGACTACAGAGAAATTTAGTCACAAAAATAGTCAAAAGGAACGTTTTACACACACAATATATGATCATTAAATGAACAATTATGAATTATGCATCCAGACAAGTAATTATATGTTATTCTCTGATAAATTAATGTTGCGCTTTACTTCTGTAAATATCAAAGCAAGGCGCCATTGAATTAAATTACCTTTCCATTTCTTTACAGAGCTGAGGGGACAATTATTGGATGAAACGAAATGAGAAACCACAAGAACAGTAGGAAATCTACTGTATTAAAGTACAGCATACATATGTTTAACCTTTCAGACACATAAGTTCTAGATGAAAGTAACTTAGTTATCTTTATGCATGTAAGGAAGTTTGAAAATAAAATATAATGTGCATGGAACAATGATTTACTTTCTTTCATTAATTTTCTCGTTAAATCCATGTGTATTTTCAGTATTCTTTTCCTCTCTTGTTCTCCGTTGTTTAAACAGAACGTTATAAATTTGAACATAACTAAACACTATTGTATGTAAGTAAAGACATAATTTCTCATATCTCTGACTCGTCGCTTTGTTGATTGTCACACAAGATGCCAGTCATTAGGGAAGCGATTACTTTTAAATTTAAATGGCAGCTGACCAAATTTGCGTTCGTCGCATGATAACAATTTATTTGTTCACTGAATCTGTACTTCTTATTTCTTCCAATGACGCAGCATCTTTTTTTCTTTTGATCCATAACCGCCAACCATCAAAGCAGTCAGCGGCCATCACGCCTGGTGGCGTCTTGTAGGGCAGCAACAAATTGATTCCACTTTGCTCGGTCGGCGGCCATCCTTCGTACAGTGCCCCAACTGTGGTTCATTCTTTGCATCTCAGCTTCCACAGTTCTCCGCCAAGTTGTTTTTTGGTCGGCCTCTCTTTCGCTTTCCCTCGAGGGTCCATAGCATAGCTGTTCTTGTGATGGTATCAGGGTCCCTTCTGAGGACATGGCCAACCTAACTCCAGCGTCTGCCAGCTATGATGGTGTGCATGTCCTCCTGGTTACTCCGAATAAGTAGTTCTTGGTTGCTGATGGTGTTTGGCCAAAAGATTCGGAGAATTTTCCTTAGGCAGATTGTGTGGAAGGAGGACAGTTTCGACATTTCCTTCTCTGTTACTCTCCAACATTCCGCACCATAGAGAAGCACAGAAAGTACACAGTTCTCATAGTCTTAATTTGGTGTTTGTGCTGTACTGGGAAGACTTCCAAATGTTGTTGAGAACAGCAAAGGCTGTTCTCGCTTTATTCATTCTGTTGTTAATGTCCTTGCTTGTTCCGCCGTCAGGTGTTACTATGCTTCCTAGGTAAGTAAATGTGTCTGTCTGTTCTAACTTCTGGTTCCTTACTGTTATTGGCTCAGGATTGCCCACATTTAGTGTCATGACCTCTGTCTTCTTCGCGCATTCACATCAACACATTCAAGACAAAACCGATAGACTGAATAAGTATGGCCAGCAGGTTGGGCTGAACATCAATTTGAATGACGCAGCATATGTTGTGAAAAAAAGTAAATAAATAAAATACAAAAATAATTATTTTAATTGTTTCTCTCTCCTGTTCTTTGTTAATGTGTAGATTTACAGCCTTAAGGTCTGTTTTATCGATATATCTTTCTCTAGCATATAATTTTGTTGTTAGTTCAAATTCTAATCAACGTCCACATCTCAAAGCTAAAGCAACTTGCGTTTGTAGTAGTGTTTTATGGCCTACACTTTCAATGAAATCATTCCTACATTGCACCTGGTGATAGCATTACAAGGAAGTCCATGTTCTGGTATCCCCAGAGAAAGAGAGGCAGACGTAGACCAAAAATACACGGAGAAGAGAACTGGAGACTGAAGTGAGGAAGACATGAAAAGAACTTGAGCGGATGGCACGTGACAGGAGGAATTGACATATATTTGTTGAAGGTCTATGCTTCCTCGGTAGCTAAAGGGTATTGACTGACTGATCCATACATTACCTTTTCGCTACAAGTCGAGCCAGGTCCTCATTCAACAAATTTTTAACAAACCCTCCATGCTCTGTGCTGTTTGTTCAAGATTTTTCCATTTCTTTATCATATTCATTTCTGCGCCAAATTATCTTCTCCGTATGTGTATGTGTGTGTTTATTTGTTTGTCTGACACTTGGGATTCCGGAACTAAAGTTACCTTACGATGTTATCAACTGATTTTCTCTGTGTATCCCATTCAAAGAAAGAGTCTTCTCCTCAAAATCTGCTTTTTGATCTTTCTGTATTTGTCCTGTTCTTGACATCAGATCTACATTGGTGATCAATCCTCTGCCGAGGTTAGAGGTAGAGGAGCTTGTGTGTCCCCATGACCCCAACAGCTAGGCCGGCGGTAGCATAGCTACCAGCAGGGTTTCCCAAGCCGGACTGGTAGAAGGGTAGGGACCACACCAAGAGAGAGAGAGACACACACACACACACATGTTGCCTTGCAGACAGGTAGGGGACAGTCGAAGGCTAAGGAAGGCGACCCGACAGAAATGCCAGTTCACATCGGATGCACTGGGCCATAGGCCTAATGAAACAGTGCAGCGTGCTTTACTTGATGCTGATGATGATTAGTGATTGTGTTGCACCATTTCATTTCTTCTGTTATGAACAAGAATCCATTTATAAAATCCAGATAACTCAGATCTAAAGGTCTTTTATATTTGGACATGCGTCCTAATATAACCGACGAGGTTGAACGGGACGCGCCTCGCCAAAACGAGGCAAAATTGTGTTTTTAAAAAAAATTATAAAGTTCGACATCCGTCTGGTTGTTATTTTCTGATACTCTCTGGATATGCCCCTCGTCCAGGTAGGTCTACCGCCATCTGCCAATCGTTTGCAGTCAAGAAGAGATGGTAAACTGCTACCTGGTTTACTCGGTTTTGGGTGTGCTGACTTTCCTGCCCTCAGAAAGTATGTATTTGCGGTGCTCGGCCTGGGTTTGCTATTCGCCTTCATCCTTGCCAGGTCTATTGTCGCAGCAAGCTCATTTAGCACTTTGTTATGGCGCCAAGTGTATCGCCCTTGCCCTAATAACACCTTACACGCTGAGAGCACGTGTTTAAGTGTCTGCCTCCCCTGGCACAGGGGGCACTGCTCATCATCCGACTTTCCCCATTTCACAAGGTTTATGGCCGACGGCAGCAGGTGTCACTTAATAAGGGCAGGCTGAAAAAAAAACTGGAGATTAAAGAATGTAAAGGAAATAAAAGGGCCAAAACATTTTTTTGCCGAGGTAAAGGACCACTTCTAATGGTGAGATTATCTCCTGTTGGGGAGCCGCGCTAGCGTAGTGGTTACAACACCGCTTTGGCGACCGGGTAATACAGGATCAAACCCGGGCGACGGCATTTGAGGATTTTTCGTCGACCGGGATTTGGACTGGATTAACTCGAGACCTGGCGAGGACATTTGAAGGAGTGTCGTCGACCAGGGACTGGCGGCTCCTGAGCCGACCCAGCTGCAATGGGTACCTCCGAAATCAGCGAGTATTTGCCTGAATGGCGAGGGACACCTGTCTCTGTACAAGAAATAAAGGGATACTCACGTAAAATCAATGTCAGGTTAGACATAAATAATAACCTGAGATTTCGCCTCGAGTATTAGCGGGCGTACGAAAAAAAAAAAATCTCCTGTTGTAGAACTTTGTATAGTGTTACCTATATTGTCCCCAATATTTATGTTAATATTGTAAACCAACATTAATATTGCCACAAGTGTCTGGGATGTAAACAAGCACCCCTCAGTTTTTCATTATTCTGGAGAACTTGTAACCACAATATCTGTTAAACTTTCATATTTGTATTGTTGTTATTACACCTTCCTGCCGCATGGTAAAACAATTCCAGTCTATTTTAGTATATTAGATAATTTCACCATTACATAGAGAGTGGCATGGCAGACTTGGGATAATGTTACCCGGTTCGAAACCCAGTAGAGTCATGCTTTAGTCGCTTCTTCTTCCTTGACCTTAGCCGCCGATTGTCAAAGCAGTCAGTGGCATCACGCATGGTGGCGTCTTGTAGGGCAGCAAAAAACTCTTTCACTTCGCTCGGTCGGCGGCCATCTTTAGTGCAGTGCACCAAAATATATTAGGTGTTACAGTCCGCAAACGTAGAGCTGATCATGCTATGAACGCAAAAGATGGTGGGCTTCCATTCAGGACAGTTACTGGCATATATAACAGGAAAAAGGCCGGTAGGTGGCAGGTCCACAAAAACATGGTGACGTTTGAACACCGTCCACCAAGACATCAAAGTACATGGCACGAAATAAGTGTAATAGCAATATCTTCTCGTCCGTCAATAACAAGCTTCAGACGTTAGGCATCTTTAGGTTAAGTGGCAGTGTTCCTCTTATCTATATTTAATTATGGCCGTTGTACTAGAGGTTCGAAACCTGTTAATGTCACGCTCTAGTCGCTTCTTCTTCTTTCTAGGTAGGTAGATAGGTAGGTAGGTAGGTAGGAAGGTCTATAGATAGATAGAGAACAAACGAACGAACGAACTAACTTTACTTTCGAAGGGTTAAGAATTGAGCGCAGGCCCGTGTAACATTCTACCCTTTCACTCTCATTTATCTTGCATACTATATCCTTTCATTCCCACATGCTACTTTAAGCATTAATTTAAAGGCATGCAACGTTATAAAGTTAACATAACAGCATTCATTTACAGTATGCAATCATAATAAAAAATGAGTAGGTTTGTTCTTTTAAAACAAGAAAGTAATTGGGGAAAAAAGTCATAATAAAAAAAAAATAAACTAAACAATAAATAAAAATAAGTAGTTCTGTATACCGACACTCACTCATGCGGTCAAACCGTCTACAATTAATCTGTATTTGTGAATGTGTCATCAATTATCAATACAAAAATTATATAAACACATTCTCGCTTATATCCATACATTCTTGGTGGAAAATGAAATAATAATAATAACACTTTCTTACGCACTTCTGTGGCAGGTAAAGTCTTTGAAGAAAAAAAAAATTTGTAATATCTGCTTATTCTAATGTACATCATCCCATTTAAGCAAACGAAAACATTCACATTTCTAAAGTACAGTGGTATGCGGGTACATTCTCATGACTCATATTTCTAAAGTACAGTGGTATGCGGTTATATTCTCACATACATTATATAATAATATTTTAAAGTGAATATTGTGACAGACGAACTCAGCTGACCCTGATTGACCCTGAATCGTTGGATGATATAGTACAACCCTTTGTAACGACCCCTTCGTATAGCACCAGTGCCCCCGAATATATTGTAACTTTTCGTCAAACGGGATTTTTTTCACCTGGACTCATTAGCTATGCAAACTTTCCACGCAGATGGTCAACACGTTTGCTGATTAATATGTGGACAGTTTATCTACCGTTCATTCTGGTCATCGCATTGATTTAAGGAGAGATTAAATCACGCCTATGGATATCTCTTGAGCAATCAGAGATATGCACTTATTTCTATTGATGAGGAGGGATTTATTTCGCCACCGTGAATGCAGGTATTTTCATTAACTTGGCCAGTGGTCCTTCTCTAGTTTGTTGAAGGGCGTTGCCAGCATCAAACGATAGTAGTGACCACGATCAAAGACACTGGAGGGAGATCTCAGGAAGGACTGGCGGCATGCTATCAAAGGCAGTAGTGGTCCCTGAAACGAGCGACACAAGTTTCCTGCCGGTATTTCGCATCTCGGTGTTAAAGGCGAAACCGATCGCAGTAGGAGCGAACGGGAAAGCCGGCGCAAGCAGCGAGCGAAGATACGAGAGACCAGGGACGGCTTCTCTCTTTAGTCTGGCGGTCAGATCCCCAAAAGTCTTCTGAGATAAAAAAAGGTGTCAAATTTCTCATGTCCCCCCAATCTGGCATTCCAGTTGTAGATATACAGACCATGAAGAAATGCATGTTATCACTCGTTGGCCAGAACTTGACAGAAGCACTAGCGATATTGAAATCTTGTTATAGATTTTCCCCTGGATTTTCATATATATTTGCAGTGAATTCTATTCTGTGCAAAACGGTAAAATATAACTGTGTCTAGTAATCAGTGGTCTAGTTCATTCATTCTATTTCACTGGATATTGTGTTAATTTAAATTTATTAAATTAAACCATCTCAATAGTTCCCAGTTGCAAATGTAATGTTATACTTGTTATATTATTTCCACAAATAATAGAGGCTTAAATGTTAAAGTAACTTTTAAAGTCACGAAGGAATTTATAATTAATAAATTTAGTTAAGTCTTATATATATATAGATAGTCTTAACGGGAAATGCATCGCGCTTTAGAATGTTATTTGATTTTTCGGTATATTACATGTCTTTTTCTTTCATACAGAGTTATCGTAACCTTTGCGATCCCAGCATAAAGAAAGCAATAAAGAAATCATACATCTTAAAACCTCCAGAGATATTGATGAAACTTTTTAAATTGTGTTCTTGTGGCGGTGCGATGCGACCTAGCTATCATAATTACATGAAAGAAAGCCTACCCAAGAACATTTTAATAAATCATCAAATTAAGATAATCTGGAAGATGAACAGTGCCAGTAGCGATATTTTATTTACTGCTTTGTTGTGAGAGAGTACCTATTT
This sequence comes from Oreohelix idahoensis, assembly GCA_024509875.1. Classification (NCBI taxonomy): domain Eukaryota; kingdom Metazoa; phylum Mollusca; class Gastropoda; order Stylommatophora; family Oreohelicidae; genus Oreohelix; species Oreohelix idahoensis. Next base: position 15,564 of record JAMPIV010009022.1, read on the forward strand.
ACCTGAACTGTGACTTGGCCTATTTTTCCTCACTGGATTTAAACCATAACGGTCAGTTGCTATCATCACGCCTTGAAGAAATTTTACCTCCAGCAGCGAAATTAAAGAGACCTCATTTTCACCCCTGTATTGAATTGTGTCAGTGCCATCCCATAGACTCCTTTTATAAAATAAAACATAATAACTCTGAGTCTTCAAGTCCGGCAATTAGTGGGAATATTCGCTATCAGCAAACCTCGCTACATCTGGGGCGGGACATCGAAGTACTAGACATTTTCACATGTCAAGAGTAATTGTTGTTTATATAATTCTATGGATTGTCTGATGCTGCAATCGGTAAGTGTGTGTGTGTGTGTGTGTGTATATGAGTGTGGATCCTCACGCGCGTGCATGAATGACAGGAAATCTAATTGTTTTTTGCAAACCATTTGTTAACTTGCCTACAGGGCAATACATTTTCTGTATACCCCGCATTGTTCCTTTAAGTGGGATATTTTGTTAACTCTGTTTAACCCCCTCCCCTTTCAATTGCTTAGTAAAGGGAAGAACAATTTGGGACAGCAGGATTTTTTCTACCACCCATACCTAGTATCGTAACCCCTCTTTCAGAGTAATTAACTACACTGTTAGGTTACATTACCTATGTTCCTGATAACTATCTATCTTTGGACTGGGTTCGTCTTTGTCTAATAAGCGGGAAGGGCGTAGTCGATACCAATCTTCTTCACCCCCTCCCCACCTTGTTATTTGCATTTTCTGTACTTATGATAATTTTATGTAACACTTGATATTTGTTTGTGATTGGTTTTTTTTTTTTTTTTTTTGGTTAATAAACAACATAAACCTAGTTAGCACTGTGTTGGAAATACCCAAAGCCCAACATTTCCCCTATTTGTTTAATATAGTTGTATCCACGTGCGTCTGTGTGTTTGAAGCACCAAATCGGTGTGAGCGCAGGTGTGTCTGGAAACTGGCAAATAATTGTTTGACCAGGAGGGATGAAGAGAAGATTGAGAGAAATGATTTGTCGTAAATAAGTCTGTCTTTTCTCTCCCCAGCACACTGTGAAGCAACTAGTTACTCTGTAACCAATTCTATCACTGAGCTTTGATCATCATTCTCCACTCTAAACAGGACCACTATTTCTAAGACTCTTTCTCTCAAAATAAATTTACCACAATATTTGTGGGCTGGTCCTGGGATCTTGAACTACATTTGAGGCAATCGCATAGCCTGGATAAAGATATTTTGAGTCTGATTAAGTCTAGGTCTTACTAGATAGAGTGTGAATGATCTGTCTTTGTGAAGTAGAGAAATAAAAATAATTAATTACACCCCTAGACAACGCCTTTTAGTATTTGGGTCGTCCACACAGCATATTTACAGGTTGTTTTCTTTCCACAGCAGTAGAAAGTACGGATAAACAAAAATATTTGTTATTTAAATTATTCTCTGGCAGAGAAACATTACATTTTTCTTTATAAGATTTGCTGGGATTGCGTGATTGTTTTTACAGTCACTAAAGGTTTTTGAAGTTACTAGAGTTGAGCTTAAGCTAAAGACACCTTGTTCTGACTTTTAAGTCTAGTTAACATCGTCTCTTCTCACAAACTGACTTCAGGGGTGGAGTCTTTGTAGTGGAGAATTAAAAATTCAGGAAAAAAATTTTTTCCCTTTAAATTGTTTTAATATAAATTTTTCTCTACTTTTAGTAAAAGTAAATTTTTTTCCAGTGTAACTTACCATTTTAGTGGCATTAGTCGCTTGCGTTTAGAGCCTTAATTGCCAGGAAACAGCAGCGATAAGTTAACATATTTAAGGTAGGAGGTAACTCAAGTAAATTTTTACTTTGGTTTTTCTCGTAGCGGTTCCGAGTTTCTTCCCCTTCTCGTTTCTTCTTACTAGTTCTCTAGTCATACTTCATCTTATTCTTTGACAATGGCAGAGTGGATAAAGATGAGGTCCATCCTGAGGCTGGAAGCGAAAGAGGCAGGATTAGACGCAGAAGCTGCAAACGCGTATGTAAACCAGGAACTGGAAATATATGATGCGGAGCAACAGAGAGCAGAAGCTGAGAGGAAGGAAGAGAAGGAAAGAGCAGAAGCTGAGAGGAAGGAAAAGAAAGCGAGAGCAGAGAGGAGAGAAGCACAGGAGAGGGCAGATAGGAAAGAAGCGGAAGAGCGTCAATTAGAGCAGAAGAAAATTGAGGCAGAGATGTACGCCCGCAGGGAAAGAGAGAAGGAGAGACAACGCGAAGAGAGAGACAAGGAAAGACAGCATGAATTGGCACTTAAGGCTTTAGAGAGTCGGGGCGCCTCTACTTCAAATAACAGAGAGCCGTCTTCGCCCCAGTCTCAGTCAATGGATCTCTCCAGCAATCTGCCAAATTAACGGCGATGTCTTTTGCTTTAGAGCCTTTTCCTAGCCCCAATGAAAAAATTGACAGCTACCTAGAAAAATTCGAGAGGCTCGCAAATCTCTATGGGTTAGAGAGTTCCCGTTGGGCCCTTAAACTCTCAACGTCACTGAAAAGTACTGCTTATGACGTGTACACAAAGCTGGGAACCAACCAACATGATTACGACATGCTGACGAAGGCCTTGCTAGAACCGTTTGAGATGACCGCCCGAAAATTTCTGCAAATGTTCAGAAACAGCCGGAAAGAGAGCACGGAAACTTTTCCGCAGTTCTCTTCACGTCTCACGGGCTATTTGACAAAGAGCATTGAATTATCTGACCTACCTCTTACATATGAGGGACTACTTGAACTTGTTCTTGTGGAACAGATAAAGTCAACTTTGTCAAACGAAACCCGTAGATTTTTGGCTGAACAGGGCGCAGTCAGGCTTGAGGACATACTCAATAAGGCAGAACGCTATACCAATGCAATGGCGGAACTTCCCAGCACGAAACGTAAACCCACAGATGAGTCATCTCGAAAACAAAATCTAGAGCAGTCATCCTATTCTTCCAATCCTTCTCAACAGTATAGCCAACGAGATAATAATACCCAAAGACCTCCCCATGAAAAATCGAAATTCTACAAAACCTGATTTCCCCAAAATAATAATTCTGAACAACCCACCAAGCCTACGTGGCAGCGCGGCCACCAAGGTCAAGGAAAAGGGAAGACCCCTACACCAGGAACGTCTGATCAGGGCAAACAGACCGGGCCCACCCGCATCGGATGTTTGCATACAACCTCGAAAGGTAGAGTCAATGTCAGTGATTCTCAACCTGGAGGGGATAGACCCTCAACGCGAGGAACTGTAATTTTGAATGGTACCTCAACTACTTGTCTCTTTAACACTGGACTAAGCTTTAGCTGTATTGTCGCTAGGCACCTAGTCAAACCAGGTCAGGAGACAGAGGAAACCGTCAAACTTAGTGGAGTTTTCATGAGTGATGCACCCAGGACGCTTCCTATCGCACTGGTAGAGATACACTCTGATTTTGTCAGAGGTGTTATTAAAGCGGCCATAATGGATGATCCGATCTACCCAGTTATCCTGGGATGTAGATATGTGTTCATTGGAAGACCTAAAAAGCCGATTGTGGCAGCGGTAACCACAAGAGGGCAAGCCAAGAAGGAGAGGGAGCATGCGCCAAATTTGTTGCCGAATGAACTGAAGGAGGCGCAACAAAATGACCCTACTCTGGAGCTCTGCTTTACAAAACTGCCCCTGGCTAAGGACCCAAGACACAACGGAGACATCTTTCCTAAGGATGGCGTATTGTATCGTAGAACGGGCAACCCGGGGAATAACCAGCTCCTAGTACCGACGCAGTACAGAAGCCAGATCTTAGAAATGGGGCACTCTCTTCCCTTTAGCGGACATATGGGACAAAACGCCACTATTCAGCGAATAAAAACCCACTATTGGTGGCCAGGAATACACTCTGACATTATCAGGTATGTGAAATCCTGCGCCCAGTGCCAACGGGTAGCATCCAAGCACTTGACACCCCCAGTACCTATGGGGCAAATGCCAATAGTAGGGACTCCATTTGAACGGGTTGCTGTCAACATTATTGGTCCCCTGGAAAAGACCAAAACAAGGAACAGGTTCATCCTGACCTTCGACACTTGCACTATGTGGGCCGAAGCTGTACCGCTACCATGCATAGATTCCAAGCATGTCGCAGAAGCCCTCGTGCAAATTTTTACACGGTTGGGATTCCCTCAACAAGTTTTGATGGACAATGGATCCCAATTCCGTAGCCTGTTAATGGAGGAAATCTTTAAGATCTTGAGGGCCAAACGTATCCACACAAGTCCCTACCATCCGGCCGGAAATGGGCTCGTGGAACGGTTTAATGGCAGCCTCACCACCATGTTACATAAGCTGGGTCAGGAGAAACCGGAAGACTGGGACCTATATATATCGGCTGCCTTATTCGCCTACCGAGAGGTTCCCCAAGCGTCTACGGGATTCCCACCTGCTACACTTTTATTTGGCAGACCTATTAAGGGGCCACTAGAAGCCGTACTTCGGTCCCTGACAGACCAAAAGGCTGACGAGACAGTCGTCTCTGCAAGCAAGTATGTACCTGAGCTCAAGGAAAGGCTAAAGCTAGGATGGGATCTAGCTACTACCAACCTTACGAAAGCCCGCGCTAAACATGCTAAAAGATACAACAAAGCTGCAAAAGAGAGAGAACTACAACCAGGGGAGAAAGTTTTGTTGCTACTTCCAACCGGAAGCAATAAACTTCGCATCGGATGGCAAGGGCCGTTTACCGTCCTTAAAAAGATCTCACGTACTAATTACAAGATCTCCATTAAAGGAAAGGAGAAGGTTTTCCACATAAATCTGCTTAAGAAATATTTGGAAAGACCGGTGCCATCCTCCGAGCATCTCCTGGCTGTCGCCATAGCAACGGAAGACGAGGAAGATGATGATGGTTGCATGGAGTACCCATTGCAACCCACAGAATCCTTTAAAGATGTCAAGTTCGGCGACAATCTCTCACCAGAACAACAAACAGAAACCAGGGCTCTACTAAAACAGTACAGTGCAGTCTTAACGGATGTACCTGGTCGAACAAATCTCTTCGAATTTGATATGAAATTAACAAACGAGACCCCTGTTAGAACCAGAGTTTACCCCATCCCGTATGCTAAATCTGATGCACTTCGCGGATAAATAGACAAGCTGCGTCAGGCAGAAATTATCAGTGAGTCTACATCTCCTTACAGTTCCAGTGTAGTGCTGTTGCAGAAGCCCAATAAGGAAGTTCGGCTGTGTGTAGATTACCGGCTGCTAAACGCTGTAACGGAATTCCAGCCCGAACCTCTCCAAACTGTTTCTGAGTTGTTCACCAAGCTCAGCAAAGCAAAGATTTTCTCCAAGATTGACCTCAGTAAAGGTTATTATCAAATACCGGTCAAGGAGGAAATAAAACCTTTGTTAGCTTTTAGCACTAGTGAAGGACATTACACATTTAACGTGATGCCGTTCGGATTGCATAACGCACCAGGAGTGTTCACCAGGATCATGAGGAAGTTTCAAGAACCTTTGATAAGTCCCCATATCCATAATTTCATGGATTTTTTTTTTTTTTTTTTTTTCGTACGCCCGCTAATACTCGAGGCGAAATCTCAGGTTATTATTAATGTCTAACCTGACATTGATTTTACGTGAGTATCCCTTTTTCTTGTACAGAGACAGGTGTCCCTCGCCATTCAGGCAAATACTCGCCGATTTCGGAGGTACCCATTAGAGCTGGGTCGGCTCAGGAGCCGCCAATCCCTGGTCGACAACACTCCTTCAAATGTGCTCGCCAGGTCTCGAGTTAATCCAGTCCAAATCCCGGTCGACGAAAAATCCTCAAATGCCGTCGCCCGGGTTTGATCCTGCATCACCCGGTCGCCAGAGCGGTGTGGTAACCACTACGCTAGCGCGGCTCCACATGGATGACATTAATTGCATCGGAAACCTACGAAGAACATATTGCTACGGTTGCTATGCTCCTCAGGAGACTACAGGAAACTGGTCTCACAGCCAGACCTAGCAAATGTCTCATCGGGTTTGAACAGTTAGACTTCCTGGGGCATACTATTTCTCACGGCTGTAGTTGGCCTATTCAGAAGAACGTGGAGAAAATAGTGGCAGGAAAAAGACCCCAAACGAAGAAAAACGTACGTTCCTTCATATCACTATGTGCATACTATCAGAAGTACATCCAGAACTTCAACGGACTGACGGCACCTCTGACTGACCTCACAAAGAAAGGTTGTCCTGATAAGGTCATATGGGATCAAAAGTGCGAACACGCGTACAGCACTTTGAAACGACAGTTGTCTGCATACCCCATTTTGAGGTTGCCTGACCTCAAGAAACCTTTTGTACTGCGGGTCGACGCGTCAGGTCAGGGCATCGGGTCAACACTGCTTCAAGCCGAGGACAGTGACCTGAACATGCTATTTCCAGTTGCCTATGGCAGTCGGAAATTAAATAAAGCTGAACGGAACTACAGCGTAGTTGAAAGAGAATGTCTCGCTCTGATTGACGGTATCAGACGCCAGCATGAGTTTCTCTATGGGACATCTTTCACGGTGCAAACAGACCACGCTCCGTTAGCCTTTCTTGGTGCCAATAAAGAATTTAACGCAAGGATCATGCGTTGGGCCCTTCTTTTAAGCGTTTATTCTTTCAAAGTGGAATACATTCCGGGAAGACAGAATGTCGGGGCGGATTTCCTGAGTAGAAACTGGACTACGGAGGAAGAGGAGGAAGTTGAAGATACCAATCATCCTAAAGCTACCGATCAGGGCAGCTTCATTGTCATAAATCAAACATGAAAAGAGGTTTTAATGTCTCAAAAGAGGGGACGACTGTGACAGACGAACTCAGCTGACCCTGATTGACCCTGAAGCGTTGGATGATATAGTACGACCCTTTGTAACGACCCCTTCGTATAGCACCAGTGCCCCCCGAATATATTGTAACTTTTCATCAAACGGCATTTTTTTCACCTGGACTCATTAGCTATGCAACCTTTCCACGCAGATGGTCAACGCGTTTGCTGATTAATATGTGGACAGTTTATCTACCCTTCATTCTGGTCATCGCATTGATTTAAGGAGAGATTAAATCACGCCCATGGATATCTCTTGAGCAATCATATGCAGGTATTTTCATTAACTTGGCCAGTGGAGGGCGTTGCCAGCATCAAACGATAGTAGTGACCACGATCAAAGACACTGGGGGAGGGGGAGATCTCAGTAAGGACTGGCGGCATGCTATCAAAGGCAATAGTGGTCCCTGAAACGAGTGACGCAAGTTTCCTGCCGGTATTTCGCATCTCGGTGTTAAAGGCGAAACCGATCGCAGTAGGAGCGAACGGGAAAGCCGGCGCAAGCAGCGAGCGAAGCTAGTTCATTCATTCTATTTCACTGGATATTGTGTTAATTTAAATTTATTAAATAAAACCATCTCAATAGTTCCCAGTTGTAAATGTAATGTTATACTTGTTATATTATTTCCACAAATAATAGAGGCTTAAATGTTAAAGTAACTTTTAAAGTCACGAAGGAATTTATAATTAATAAATTTAGTAACGTCTTATATATATAGATAGTCTTAACGGGAAATGCATCGCGCTTTAGAATGTTATTTGATTTTTCGGTATATTACATGTCTTTTTCTTTCATACAGAGTGATCTTAACGTTTGCGATCCCAGCATAAAGAAAGCAATAAAGAAACCATACATCTTTAAACCTCCAGAGATATTGATGAAACTTTTTAAAGTGTATTCTTGTGGTGGTCCGATGCGACCTAGCTATCATAATTACATGAAAGAAAGCCTACCCAAGAACATTTTAATAAATCATTAAATTAACTTACAATCGGTAAGATAATCTGGAAGATGAACAGTGCCAGTAGCGATATTTTATTTACTGCTCTGTTGTGAGAGAGTACCTATTTACCTGAACTGTGACTTGGCCTATTTTACCTTACTGGATTTAAACCATAACGGTCAGTTGCTATCATCACGCCTTGAAGGAATTTTACCTCCAGCAGCGAAATTAAAGAGACGCCAACGGGTGATCAGCCCATTGGGCTCCTTTTATATAATAAAACATAATAACTCTGAGTCTTCAAGTCCGGCGATTAGTGGGAATATTCGCTATCAGCAAACCTCGCTACATCTGGGGCGGGACATCGAAGTACTAGACATTTTCACGTGTCAAGAGTAATTGTTGTTTATATAATTCTATGGATTGTCTGATGCTGCAATCGGTAAGTGTGTGTGTGTGTGTGTATATGAGTGTGGATCCTCACGCGCGTGCATGAATGACAGGAAATCTAATTGTTTTTTTGCAAACTATTTGTTAACTTGCCTACAGGGCAATACATTTTCTGTATACCCCGCATTGTTCCTTTAAGTGGGATATTTTGTTAACTCTGTTTAACCCCCTCCCCTTTCAATTGCTTAGTAAAGGGAAGAACAATTTGGGACAACAGGATTTTTTTCTACCACCCATACCTAGTATCGTAACCCCTCTTTCAGCGTAATTAACTACACTGTTAGGTTACATTACCTATGTTCCTGATAACTATCTATCTTTGGACTGGGTTCATCTTTGTCTAATAAGCGGGAAGGGCGTAGTCGATACCAATCTTCTTCACCCCCTCCCCACCTTGTTATTTGCATTTTCGGTACTTATGATAATTTTATATAACACTTGATATTTGTTTGTGATTGGTTTTTTTTTTTTTTGGTTAATAAACATCATAAACCTAGTTAGCACTGTGTTGGAAATACCCAAAGCCCAACATTTCCCCTATTTGTTTAATATAGTTGTATCCACGTGCGTTTGTGTGTTTGAAGCACCAAATCGGTGTGAGCGCAGGTGTGTCTGGAAACTTGCAAATAATTGTTTGACCAGGAGGGATGAAGAGAAGATTGAGAGAAATGATTTGTCGTAAATAAGTCTGTCTTTTCTCTCCCCAGCACACTGTGAAGCAACTATTTACTCTCTACAATTTCTATAACTGAGCTTTCATCATCATTCTCCACTCTAAACAGGACCACTATTTCTAAGACTCTTTCTCTCAAAATAAATTTACGACAAATATAAAAATAATATTACATGGATATAAAACAAATTTTTCACAAAAAACGAGCGGAAGAGGAAAAGAAATGTTGACCTATGGATGAGATGTTGACAGGCAAATGCTGTTTCTATGGGGGCAGATAATCAGTGTTGAGGAAGTGTTTGAAAAGTGCTTTGTTAAATGAATATTGTGTAGGTAGGCTTTTTAGGTGGTGTGGAAGGCTGTTCCATAAGTAGGCACCAGAGTAGGCTAGACTCTTTTTGAACAGGTCGATCCTAGGTTTGGGCAGACGTAACTGATGTAATTGTTGTCCCTCTCTTCTACTGGTTTGAAACAATGATCGTAGGTACGGCGAGGCATTGTTTGATAGAATTGCGTGAGTCAGCTTGGCTTTGTTGTAGAGAAGACGTTTTTTTAGGGACAGTACTTTGGGTTCTTTTCCTGTCCTTCTGTGTTTTGTCGTGCTATTATCGGTGATTAGACGTACTGCTCTCTTAAGCAGGGAGTGCAGTCTCTTCGAGGTGGAAGCAGGGCAACCATCCCATAGTGTAGAGCAGTAATGTAGATGTGTCTGTATATGTGAGGTGTAGAACAATAGTCTAGTGTCTGCGACTAAGAAGTGTTTTGTTTTGGCTAGCTGGTACGTCTTTTGAGCTAAGTGTTTGGTTAAATTCCGAACATGGGAGTTCCACGTTAAGTGCTGGTCAATCGTGATACTTAGAACTTTGTGTTCTGTTACATGCTCAATTTGTATTGATTCTGCGTGTAGCTATGGCGATCTTTTGGTGCAGCTTAGGAGTTTCTGTCTGGTGGTAATTAACATAGATTTCGTTTTTGCTGTGTTTACTGGTATACGATTCATATTACTCCATTTTATTAGATTGTCTACATCGCTTTAAAGAGTCATTTCAAGAGCCACGCAGGCATTGTCACTAGTGTAGATAGTACAATCATCTGCAAAGAGGTCACAAGTTGAATATTTTAGATGTAGTGGTAGATCGTTGATGAACATTGCGAAGAGTAGGGGCCCAAGAATAGAACCCTGCGGTACTCCTGTATCTATCTTCGAGAAATCTTATGTCGAGTTGTTGTGATGCACTAACTGTTGTCGATCTGCCAGGAATGATTTGATGATGTTTAGTGGATTAGGGCCTATACTGAGAGTTTCCAACTTTTGAACCAAGATATTGTGGTCAATCATGTCAGATGCTTTTTTGAAGTCAACAAAAACAGCACCACCTAATTTTCCATCATTTACTTTCGACAGCCAGTTGTTTGCCATTTTGGTGAGAGCTGTGTGACAGGAAGTTTTGGGTCTGAAACCTGACTGGCTATCAATGCGCAGTTTGTTTGTTGTTTAGTGTTGAAATGTGGTGTTGTAAATGTGTTTCTCTAGTGGTTTTGAAAGAGATGATAGAAGGGATATTGTCTGTAACTGTTGGGATCGCTATGTGAGCCAGATTTATAGAGGGGATACACTTTGGCAGATTTAAATGCTGTGGGGAAGTAGTTGTGTGCAATACATTGGTTGTACACATAGGTTAAGGAGTCGCAAATGATGGGTGCAGCGTAACGTAGAATTTTATTGCTGATACCATCAAGCCCGATGAATTTTTGTTTTTTTATGCCAAGATATATTTGAGAACTTCATGTACTGTTAGAAAAGGAAAATGTCTTAGGTCTGTTATGGTGTGTTCAAGGGGAGCCGCGCTGGTGTAATGGCTACAACGTTGTACTGGCGACCAGGTGTTCATGGTTCAAACCCGGCCGTCGGCGTTTGAAGAAATGTTTACGACCGGAAATTTGACTGAATAATCTGAATGGCTCCTGCACATAAATCCCGTGTGGATGGGAAGGAGCGAAGCTCCTGACCGGGTTGGAAGGAAAGTCCACTGACCCCCCAGCCTCGCAATGACATGTCATTGGGCCGAAAGAGCTGGAAAAGCTCGAGTGCCGCTGGTTATAGAAAAAAAAAAATGGTGTGTTCAGTGTTGCAGAAGGCTGTCAGTTTACTAATGTCGCAGTCCATTGGCTTTAGTGTCGACTTGAGATGGCTAATTTCTGTTTTGAAGTGGTTACTAAAATGAGTTGCCGTGAAGGAGCAGCTTTTTGGTAAATAGTTTAGTGACTTTGATTTGTGTGTTAGTGTTCTAATGGCTGCCCAAACATCTTTGCTGTCTGCTTTGTCTTTAATCATCTTTCTGAAATTTAGTTTCTTTTCCTGACGAATGAGGTATTGTACTTTGTTTCTGCTGAAATCTTTGAGCTTATGTGCTTCGTCCCGCTCTCTCATTGTTGATAATATTTCGTTGGCTATCCATGGGGTCTTTCTGATGTTTTTGACCCGAACCTGCTGTATAGGAACATGTTTATCGAATACGTTGGTGAAAGTTTGTGTCCAGTATGTTATGGCTTCTTCTGGATGCGGAATTTGGTACACGTATGAGAGAGGGGATATTTGTAGGTCTTGTAGAAATAATTGAATGTTAAAGTTTTTGAAACTCCTGTAATGGACTGTGATGTGTTCCGTTTTAGGTGCTTTAAACCCCTTTCTCGTCCAGGTACAGCAAATAGGATAGTGGTCACTTAATGATGTCTGTGTGACTGTGCATTCTATAATGTTTTCTGGGCAGGTCGTATAGATATGATAATTAGTGTAGATGAGTCTGTTACTCTCGTGGGTTGATTGACTAACTGTATGAGGTTGTATGAGATGGTAATATCATTCCACGTGTTGTTCGGTTTGTGAAGGTCAATATTGAGAAAGAGATAGATAGATAGATAGATAGATAGATAGATAGATAGATAGATAGATAGATAGATAGATAGATAGATAGATAGATAGATAGATAGATAGATAGATAGATAGATAGATAGATAGATAGATAGATAGATAGATAGATAGATAGATAGATAGATAGATAGATAGATAGATAGATAGATAGATAGATAGATAGATAGATAGATAGATAGATAGATAGATAGATAGATAGATAGATAGATAGATAGATAGATAGATAGATAGATAGATAGATAGATAGATAGATAGATAGATAGATAGATAGATAGATAGATAGATAGATAGATAGATAGATAGATAGATAGATAGATAGATAGATAGATAGATAGATAGATAGATAGATAGATAGATAGATAGATAGATAGTGAGATAGATAGATAGATAGATAGATAGATAGATAGATAGATAGATAGATAGATAGATAGATAGATAGATAGATAGATAGATAGATAGATAGATAGATAGATAGATAGATAGATAGATAGATAGATAGATAGATAGATAGATAGATAGAGAGTTAGATAGATGGATAGATAGATAGATAGATAGATAGATAGATAGATAGATAGATAGATAGATAGATAGATAGATAGATAGATAGATAGATAGATAGATAGATAGATAGATAGATAGATAGATAGATAGATAGATAGATAGATAGATAGATAGATAGATAGATAGATGGATGGATAGATAGATAGATAGATAGATAGATAGATAGATAGATAGATAGATAGATAGATAGATAGATAGATAGATAGATAGATAGATAGATAGATAGATAGATAGATAGATAGATAGATAGATAGATAGATAGATAGATAGATAGATAGATAGATAGATAGATAGATATTAACTGATTGAAATAAGCTCATGAAGTAGTAAAGAGAAGCAGATTAGGAAATGTAAAGAAATATGTCTAGTTTAAGTGCACTTGATTGTTTAATAAAGCATTTAATAAAATCTTTTTGTTTTTGTTTGCTACGTTATATCTATTCTAAATCTTGCTTTTTGTCTGCTGATCGCGAAAACAATAGATAACAGTCCTCAGTTTTATGCTAAATTTCACATTTAAACCAATGTAGGCTAAGTATATTAGGTAATTTTTAATACGATTAATTATCTGGCCTTTTTTCTTTGTCACGCAGTCTAAAAGAATATATACTTTTTATTTCTTGGTGCAGACAATTAATTAATCAGCAATTCCATAACCTGCTTCCCACAGGAGATAGTCTGACCTTGTAACAAAATATTTAACAACATTCAGTCACGATTGTTGAATGTTAACACCTGTTACGATATAAACTTAGCCAAGGCAACAGATATAGATAGTTTTCGCATAATTGTGTTATTTCGTACGTTGTCATCAAAATGGCTTCAGGACTGGTGTCTATCTCCTTACTGACACTATTCGTGTCCTTCTCACAAAGTAAGACACTTTTAATTTCTCCAAATAATGTTGTTGAATGTGTCCGTCCTTTTCTTAATTTTACTCTACTCAAATTAATATTTATTCTTGCTGTTTTGCCAGGTTGCTCTGTTAGAAGTAAAGAATTTCAATATGCTCTTTCTATGGTTATTCTATAATGCGATTTCGACGTGTGTTAAGTAGTGTTGTTAATTAATTTTGATAGCTGAAAGACTTAATAGTATGTGCTACCGTCACTTTTTTAGAAATACTGTACATGCATAAAATTAAATGCTAGAACAATGGCAGTTACTGAGTCCAGATAATCAATAAAAATTGTAACACCTACAATTTGAATTGTGCGATTGCTCACACAGCTTTGTTCGTCTCTTGTCAATTTTAGTACAGTTGACATTCAAAATCCGGCAACCTCCGGACCTGAGGAGTGCCGGATTGTTGAAAATGCCGGATTTCTTTTGGTTATATATGCTGTATATATTTAACAGAAAATGACTACCTGTACAGTTGTTTCGCACATTAGCGCAGTGATTTAAACCTGTTTCGAAACAGTGAGATAGTCTCGGGGAGAAAGAAGTCTCTTATAACAAAATATTTGAACTGTGTGAGACACAGTCACTGTTTTTTGAATGTGTGAAAACCTGTTACGTGTGTGACCACAATTCAAATTTTTACACAAGCTTCATTAATGTAATAAAACGTAGATATAGATATAGTTTAATCAACAATAATAATTGTGTTATTCAAACGTAAGCTACGATTTGGTAGACATCAAATGAGTAACACATTCAGGAGCTGGTGTCTATCGAACACCACTGACACTTTCAACTTTAACATAGCGCCTAAAACATTGACAAACTGCAACACTGACACTATCTATAACTTCTCAGCAAAAATCACTTGTAAAATCAAGTCCATAACACTCCCACAAAGTAAGACACCGAACGGTTTTTAATTTTCCATATAATGTTGTGCAAAACAGCGAGGCAGAATGTGTCCGTCCTTGTTTCGAAATTGTTTACTCTACTCAAATTAATATCTTATTCTTGCTGAAACCCTTTTGCCAGGTTGCTCTTTAAATAAAAACAGGGCTTTCAAAATGCTCTTTAAATGATGGTTATTAAAACACTATTTTATGTATAAACAAAAACGTTTTCTTTCGAGCGTGAAGTCAGGAATTAGAGTAGCCGTAACATGCGTTAATTAGCGCTTGGATGAAAAATTTTGATGGAACTGTTTCGAACAGCAGACTAATATTAACTGAAACAATGAGACATGAGTCGTACCGATCACTTTTTTAGTACAAATCTATGTATTTCATGCATAAAATTTTAAATGCTAGAACAATGGCAGTTACTGAGTCCAGATAATCAATAAAAATTGTAACACACATTATATAAAAATTTGAATTGTCAGCGCAATGATTAAACTCACACAGCTTTTAAAAAAAAATATCTTGATTTTCCATACTATCAATTTTAGTACAGTGTGCCTTTTGACATTCAAAACGGGCAACCTCCGGCTGCTGTTCGAGTGCAGGATTGTGTGAAAATGCGTGAGACAATGTGTTCTGCAAAACAGACAGGACGTATGACACTGTGCAAAAATCTGCGCATGATATCGTTCGGGTAGTTTAACAGACACATAAAACAGTGCCTACCTGTACAGTCCTTTAAAGAAAGAAAATTAAATGTTTACGTTTTACACCACTTCTTTTATTTGCTGAATCCATAATGGGGCTAAACAGCTGCAAATAAATGATAAAATGAGAAGGAATGAGCAGGAATGCCTGTTAACACGTGCAAGCAAGACCCAACAGCTGCATCAAAACATAAACTGCTCCAGAAAACAGTGGCGCGCCAACGAGGTAAATTAAAAAATGCGCTCCGAAATCCATTCCGGAAAACTGAAGGAACCGAATTATCGATGGCCGGATTTTTGAATGTCAACTGTATATGTTATGCCAGGGATCCAGGGACTTGCTATTAACTGTTTCAATTCGATTTGAATTATAAAGTCCACACTGGATAAACAAGAAAGAAAAAAAAATCAGCAATAACCTCTGTTCTCAAATATTAACCTTACTAACCAAAGTACTTTTTACAACACAGCATAGATATTCAAATTTATAATTTTATTATTTATTTTATTTAGTCTTCACTTTAATTACGGCAATGCCTTTGTCAAAGATTCAAATGCCTTTAGACTTGTTTTCTGGCTTCAGGCATTTGAATAATATGATTTACGAATATAATATATAGAAAAGTGAGGAATCGACAGATTGGACAAGTTCAAAGCGCAAAAATGAGAATGCAGTTTTCCTGGCGATGGGTTTTTCACGAACAGAAAAAAGAATGGTAATTATTTGTCTCTAACAATGTTAAGGAACTTTAGTAAATACAGACAAAATACTATCTCACAAGTCAGAATGGAGACGCAAGAGGAGTCTGAAAGGGGAAAAAAAAGATGACATCATGAGAACTTAAACAAAAATGGAACAAAGAAAACGTGGAAGTCAAAGTAACAGAACCACAATCAGCATTTCCGTTTGAGCTTCCTGTGGATAACTCCGCCTAGGCCGGTCCCAAGCGGGCTGAAAAAGGAGGAGGGCGGCCTGCATGGAGGCCGTAAGGAGGCAGGAGGCCGTAAGGAGGCAGCCCCTCCCCCATGCAAAGGCACAACAGGTCAATCACCTGTTTGCTTTAAACCTTTGATTACGAGAACTACAAGAAAGAAAACCGGACTGATTCTAAAGGCGACGAACTGGAACGGACTACGGACTACGACTTATGGAACTTGGAACACAAGAAGTATAAATGGGAAGGAAGAGGAGCTGGTGGAAGAGATGAGGAAAGCAAAACTAGAAATCCTGGCTATAACAGAAACAAAGAAAAAAGGACAAGGAGTCATGGATCTCGATGGCAACACGCTACTCTACAGCAGTGTACCCACATCTGAAAGAGCTAAAGGGGGCGTGTGTTGCATTGTGGCCAAAAACCATAAAGGGATGGAACTTCGTCTCGGAGCGCATTGTGGTTGTAAAACTAAAAGAAGGAGAAACCATAGTCAACCTGGTCATAGTGTATGGGCCAAATGAGGATGAGAGAGCAGAGGTCAAGGAGGAATTCTTTGAGCTGCTTCAAAGGACAGTGGATGACTGCCTAGATGAAATTATCATGCTCGGAGATTTCAATGCCAGAGTTGGAAATGACCATGCTAGATGGGGTGCAGTTATCGGAAGATATGAAGAAGATACTCTCAATGACAATGGGAAGCGACTCCTTAGATTCTGCAGTGAGCAGAATCTGATCATTACAAACACAAAGTTTACCCATAAGCGCATACATGCATACATTAGATGTGAGCCATCAAAGAATGAGAAGTCAGTGATCGGCAATGCTATTGTTAGGAGGAGCTCATTCAAATATGTCCGGGATGCTAGAGTCAAGAACAACTTAAAGAGTTGCTCAGCCTAGGAACTGCCCAACATCACGCAAGAAACTAAGTAAACGAACGGGATAAATGAGCATTAAGACCTACAAGCTGAGAGAGCCAGAAATAAGGACCAGATATCAGGGGCTTATTGCTGCAGCGGTGAGCAACACAGAAGAACATCCTGATGACTTGGAAACACTCTGGCTTAAATTCAAGGACATCATAAAAACAGCTGCTGCAGAAGCATGTGGTGTTATCCGACTTGGGAACAAGAGAAAGGGGACACTTTAGTAGACAGAGGAAGTCAAAGAGAAAATAAGAGAGAAGAAAATGACATGGAAACAATACCTAGGAGCTAAAAACACAACAGGACAAATGAAGACATATAGAAAATATGTGACACTCAGAACAGAAGCAAAGAACAAGGTTCTAGCAGCAAAACAGAAGTCCTGGGAAGAATTTGGAGAAAAGCTAGAAAGAGACGCGCAAAAAAATCATAAATTGTTCTAAAAGCCCTAAAGAACATGAGGAAGGAAAAGCAATGCCCTCCCAAATTTATAAAGAACATGCAAGGCAAATTGCTTACTGCCCCGAAGGAAGTAATGGAAAGATGGAAAGGATATTTCTCAGAACTCCAATCTAACCTGCAAGTCTGGAAGGAAGAGCTGGAGAAGACAGGGATGGTCATAAGCAGCTCTAAAACAAAATCCATGGTGATATCACGAGAAGAAAGAAGACATCAGATTAAGCTGAGAGAACAAGTCCTGGAGCAGGTCGACCACTTTAAATGCCTCGGAGCTATTATAGACCAAAAGGGAGGCATCAAAGAAGAGTTGGCCACTCGAAAAGCAGCAGCTGGGAGACTTTTTCGGGCCATAAATCGAGGATTCCTCAGCAAGAGAGAGGTTGGTAAGAAAAACGAAGATGGCTGTATACCGCTCCACCTATGTCCCAGTCTTGACGTATGGATGCGAGTCATAGGCAATGACTACAACCCACAAAATCCAGATCCAAACCTCACAAATGAGGTATCTCAGGAAAGTGGTTGAAGTAACAAGAAGAGACATGGTCCGCAACCAGACGATACGTCAAGGCCTAAAATCCCACCCCCTGCAGACACAAGTAGAACAATCCCAACTAAGATGGTTTGGCCATGTCTGCAGAATGGGAGAAGATCGGCTACCGCGAAAAGCATAGGAAATAAAGAGCCATGGATCCAGACCCCCAGGACGACCCAGAGTCCGCTGGGAGGACAACATTAGACAATCTTTGAGGACTAGAATTGAACCAGGCCAGGAGGAAGACAGCCGATAGGGTAGTCTGGCGCTCTCTCTTCCTCACGGTAGAAGGGGAATGACTAAGTTAGTAAGTAAGTAAATATGTAAGCTTCCTGTGGATAATGGAGCCAGTTCTGTAGCTGGTCCACTAGCAGGAAGTCTGCATCTAAACCTTCAAAGGCTCTTGCAATTTCTTTTGTATGGTGAAGTCACCAATCCCATATACAACCGAACATTAGTAGCCTTCTACGACATGTCAGAGGAACAGTAGTCTTATGTGTTCTTCGTCCCCTCAGAGACTCCAGGAACCTCATTGGCACAGAGTTAAATAGCCGCCCAAAATGAAAGTCGATGGCAAGTGGTAGTTATAGCTCCATGCTACAGAGAAAACAAATAATAATGATGGCGATGCTGATTGTTGTTGATGGTGCTGATGGTGACGAGTTCGGAAATGGGTTTTGAAATCATCTGTCCACATCATCTTTTTTGCCTAAATCATTTGTATATTGATTGTTCTATTATGTTTTTGTCAGCCCCTTTCATAGTTGTTTGGCTAAAGCTATCATGTTCACTTTGTAATACAAAAACGAATTGAAGAATTCACTCGCTAATCTTTACGTCAACAATGATTGCTTTCGAAGATTTTCTTCCAAGATTATCCCTATATCAACATAATAATTGCTGTAAACATACTATGTCCCTTTGGGTTGTTTTTTTTTTGTTTTTTTTGTTTTGTGATTGGTTTAATTGGCGATTCGGATTATCGGGGTTAGGATAATCGAAGTTCTCCTGTAATTATTTAGAATAGCTATTTTCTTTCTAATTTTATGTAATATCTCCTCACGTAAATTACCAACCCTTTCCTTATTCCTAGTGAATATTAATCTAATTTCATAATGTTATGTCAATTGTGTGTAGTTGCAGCTCAAGAATGCAAGGAAGGCTGGAGTTTTTACAACGGAAATTGTTATGGCTACGGTGACACTCCTGTGTCATGGACAGAGGCTGCAGTAAGTTGGGTTGCTACTATACAGTTCACATTTATACGGTAACACTATATACTAGTGTAAAAGCCCGTCATAAGACCGGAATTAAATTCAGAAGCACCAATACCTAACAGCAATTTTACTTATTCAAAAGCAGCAATACCTAAAGGCAATTTTACTTATTCAAAAGTATTTTTTTTTAAACACTTTATATCACCACAGTACACGAACTATGTAGCAGCAGCGAGGATCCCAATGTGTGTATACGGATCACACATTCTATAAATATTTTTGTGCACACCGTCATTTGCGCACAAAGATTTTATAGACAGTCATTTTGGTGTCATCCACTCTGATGGTGTCACCTGGTGCGGTCCGCACCCCCCGCACCCCCCTAGTGACGCCACTGAGTCGCTTTGTACGGCGTGCGTGATGTATCAATAATTTCTTTGTCTCTCCAGAGATCCTCACAAAATACACAGCGCCACAGTTAACAGTTATACAATAAAGTTATAAATATAGTAACAACAAAACCAACCTTGCTCTTCTGTTTCATAACTGCAACCAGATCGCAAGACAACATGTAAATACATGATGAGACTACTCATCAGGTAGAGTCTGAATTTTGTTAGTACAAGTGTTTATTTGGTACAAAATTCTAATTATGTGATGTTCAATTTAAGTGTAGTTGTAGTTGAGAATCTAGCTTCGTTTTATTGTTAAAACAGTGATAACAAAATTAGATAAAATAAATGATTACAATATTATAGTCATTGCGTTCTCATTGTAAGCTCTTTGAACAGCATAGAGCGATCACCACCACAAAATGCCCGATAGCAGTAAATATGTGCAAAAGCGCATCACATGCTGTCACATCTGTAGTTTCCCTAGTACTTTGTTCTATTCTATGAGTTTTTTGCCAACTGCACGCACAACATTCCTTACGAGGTTTCCGCAGTGTGTGTCCTATCCATCGCCAGCGTCTTCTTCTCAATTCCTTTGTCCAATGCCACTTGTTTGATTCTTGTCATCAGTTCCACATTAGTGATCTTATCATACCACTTCAATCCTTCTATTCTATGCTTCTTCTTCTTCTTTGATCCATAACCGCCAACCGTCAAAGCAGTCAGCGGCCATCACGCCTGGTGGCGTCTTGTAGGGCAGCAACAAATTGATTCCACTTTGCTCGGTCGGCGGCCATCCTTCGTACAGTGCCCCAACTGTGGTTCATTCTTTGCATCTCAGCTTCCACAGTTCTCCGCCAAGTTGTTTTTGGTCGGCCTCTCTTTCGCTTTCCCTCGGGGGTCCATAGCATAGCTGTTCTTGCGATGGTATCAGGGTCCCTTCTGAGGACATGGCCAACCCAACTCCAGCGTCTGCCAGCTATGATGGTGTGCATGTCCTCCTGGTTACTCCGAATAAGTAGTTCTTGGTTGCTGATGGTGTTTGGCCAAAAGATTCGGAGAATTTTCCTTAGGCAGATTGTGTGGAAGGAGGACAGTTTCGACATTTCCTTCTCTGTTACTCTCCAACATTCCGCACCATAGAGAAGCACAGAAAGTACGCAGCTCTCATACAGTCTTAATTTGGTGTTTGTGCTGTACTGGGAAGACTTCCAAATGTTGTTGAGAATAGCAAAGGCTGTTCTCGCTTTATTCATTCTGTTGTTAATGTCCTTGCTTGTTCCGCCGTCAGGTGTTACTATGCTTCCTAGGTAAGTAAATGTGTCTGTCTGTTCTAACTTCTGGTTCCTTACTGTTATTGGCTCAGGATTGCCCACATTTAGTGTCATGACCTCCGTCTTCTTCAGATTGATGTTCAGGCCAACCTGCTGGCCATACTATTCAGTCTATCAGTTTTGTCTTGAATGTGTTGGTGTGAATGCGCGAGCAGTGCAATGTCATCTGCATATTCCAAATCTTCCAGTGTAGAAAACATTGTCCATCTAATTCCTCTTGGACTGCCCTCTGTTGTCTGGCGCATCACCCAATCTATGACTGTCAAAAATAATGTTGTTGATAAGGGGCATCCCTGTCGTACTCCTGTTTTCACTTCGAAAGTTACATTACTCGATCCAACACTGCACGTAAAGTTAGAATAGAGGCTTTTTATAATGGAAACAATGCGGCTGGGAATTCCATAAGCCCTCAGAATTTTCCATAGGCTGTCCCTGTGTATGCTGTCGAAAGCCTTTTCAAAATCAACAAAGTTAATGTACAGCTGTCTCTGCCATTCTGAGCACTGCTCTATAATGTTCCTGAGGGCAAATATATGATCTGCACATCTTCTGTTCTTTCTGAAGCCCGCTTGTTCTTTCCTCAGTTTATGGTCAACTGCTTTTGAAATTCTCTGGATGATTATCCTGCCTAGTATTTTGCTGGGAACTGAGAGGAGGGTAATTCCTCTCCAGTTGTTGCAGTCTGCAAGGTCGCCCTTCTTGGGCAATTTGACAATTGTTCCTTTACTCCACTCTGTTGGTGTTGTCTCAGTTTCCCAGACTTGTGCAAATAGTGGTTCTAATAGTTCTGCTGCTAGTTCAGGGTCTGTCTTGAATAGCTCAGCATTCAGATTGTCGTGACCAGGCGCTTTTCCATTTTTTAGCCCTTTGATAGCTGTGATAATTTCTTCTTTTCGTGGAATGTCTGTATTTACGTCTAAGTCACTTTCAGCCTCAGGAACATTCAGCTGAGTCTCTGGTGGTTCCTTATTCAGTGTTTCTCTGAAGTGCTCTGCCCACCTTGTTTCCTGCCCCTGTGCTGTGGTGATGAGATTTCCTTGCTTGTCTCTTACTAACGTTATGTTGTTTGCACCTCGTTTTCCACTGATAGCTTTAGTTATTTTATAAACTGTGCTTTGTTCATTTCTCAGTGCTGCCTCTTCTGCCTGTCTTGCAAGGTCATCCAGAAATGTCCTTTTGTTAGCACGGGTTTGACGTTTTACTTCCTTGTCCAGCTGACTGTACTGTTCACTATATATTGCCTTTAACCTGGGAGACTTAGCTTCTGTTTTCTTCCTTTTCATTTCCTTTCTCTTCGCTATGGTGTTTAGCGTTTCTGGTGTTATCCAGTCTTGGCTCTTTCTTTCCTGGAATCCCAAGCATGACTTGCTGCTTTCTTTATATATTGTTGAGATGGTGTTGAATTTCTGGTCCACATCGTCGGTCTCTGTTCTTTCCTGGCTTTTGGTAATCAGATATCGTCTCTTTACGTCGACCACAAACGCTTTTCTGGTGAGGGGGTCCTTAAGTTTCGTGATGTTGTATCTTTTCTGTTTGACTGCAACTGGTCCAGCAGCTCTGAGTTTCACCTTCAGTCTTGCTACTACTAGGTGATGATCACTTCCCACATCTGCGCCTCTTCTTACTTTCACGTCTTGTAGTGCATGTCTCCATCTGCCATTGATCATTATGTGATCTATCTGGTTTTTGTCTCGTCCGTTTGGTGATTCCCATGTTAACTTGTGCACTTCTTTGTGTTGAAAAAGTGTTCCTCCGATGACCAGGTTGTTAATACTGCAGAAGCTTATTAATTTGTCCCCATTCTCATTTACTGTTCCACTGCCGCATTTCCCCATTACTCTTTCGTTATAATTATTGTGTGTTCCAACTTTCGCATTTAGGTCTCCCATTACTATAATAAGATCGTACCTGGGTACAGTTTCCATTTCCTTTTGTACCTGTTGATAGAACTCGTCCTTGATCTCTTCGTCGCTGTCATTTGTTGGTGCATAACATTGTATAATTGTGGTGTTGGTGAATCTCCCTCTCAGTCTTGCTCTTATTAGTCTGTTGTTAATGGGTTTCCATTCCAGTAGAGACCTTTCCATTCCTTTCTTAAGGATAATGGCTACACCTTCGTTGTGCTGACCGTCCTCTCTACCAGAATAAAGTACTGTTTCCCCTGTAGCTGTTTTTATTCTCCCCATCCCTGTCCATCTGCTCTCGCTTATTCCCAGGATATGTAGTTTGTAATTCCTCATCTCTGCTGTAATCTGTCTCAGCTTTCCTGCCTCGTTCATAGTTCTGACATTCCAAAAACCAATTCTGGTTTCGTGTTTTGCGGTCTGGGCATCCGTTTTCATGCCAGTGGCTTCCTTTCGGCTTTCACCACTGTCAGTCATACGAGCCTGAGACTCCGGATGTCCGTCCCGCATCAAAGTATTTCCATTTATTGCTGTTTCCGTAACGTGTGTGATTTTTTACACAGACAGGGGTGTCGGCCCTGTGCTAAAACCCCCAACCTGGAGGACCAGGGTACCAGCTTTTGTCTGACCCCTACCCACGCAGACCAGTCCAGCATGGTTGAACCTACCAGGAGTAAAACTCCCACTGGCATAGCTCTGGGGATTGTCAGGGTACACAAGCTGCCATACCGCTACAAGGTATAGGTACCATTGATGGCAGTCTATTCTATGCAGTCACACATTAAAGTTAAGACAAACAGTCATGTGTTAAATCTTGCTTCTTTCAGACTTATTGCTCAGTGGTTGGTGCCAAACTTGTGGAAGTGGAAACAGCAGAAGAAAGCGACTTTCTCATAGGGCTGTTTAACAATAGAACAGGTTAGTTATTACTGCTCGATACAAGGCATGTGTTAAATGTGAAACTCTGAGGATAGTTATTTTGACTGTTTGAATGTCCTATTTACGGGATTATTCTAAATATACTTATACAGCAATCCCACAGTCTTACGCTGTTCTGTTAGCGCTTTTTCGATATAACGCTGTTTCTATTTTATGCTATGCTCCCGTTATATGCTTAACAATGTCCATCTTACGCGGTGCGCTAAATTCCATGTGGGACAAGTATAACCTTCACATGCTCATCAAGATCATTTAGGGTGGTAGGATAGCCAAGAGGCATTGTCATCATTAGCATTATAAAGCATGACCCCAAAGTGGAATGCAGTTCTATGGTAATCAATAACATAGAACAAGATCTTAATTGCTATAAGGTGCTTCTTGAAGAGAGAAAAAAGGTAACAAAGCAAAGCAATCTCGATTTTTTTCTTCTTTTTCTTTTTTTAAAGCCTCTCGACTATCTTCTCCCACCATTCCCAAAGTAGCTGTGTCTTCTACATCAGGCGCCATAAAAAAAACTGTTTTTCAATACCTACAAAACCTTCTGCTAACCAGTCGTCTGATGATGAAGTCAGCACCGCCATGACAACTGTAGCCACAAGGGACGGAAGTAGCCGCGATTTAAGTCCTATAATATTTTGTATTAATTTTTGCAAGTACAACACATTGTTGCGTGCATATTTTGACGCACATATTACAAAAATCGATATGGCTATTTAATATGGAAAAAATATAGACATTCATTCATTTGTGTATGAAAATGCTGTCTATGGTAAAAGCGAGAGAATCCATGTTTGATTCACACTTTTGATTATAGGAGTAATCGTTCTTAATATTGATCCGGCGCATGGATTGCGCTTACGGTTGTACTTATTTTTTAGGGCCAGAAAATATATTAATTTGCTTATTATGTTTATGGCCTGAATTCATATGTATTACATATTATTAGTACAAGTAGAATCAGTCCTATATTGTATATTTTGGATGGGTAGGCGGGACTAGATTCTTAGTATTCCGGTCTAGCGGAAGTATGAGTTGTCTTGACAAGTCGTGATGAGTTCCGATGTACCGTGATAATGGCGGGTACGCACTTTTCAAAGAGCTGGTAGATTCTTAAGGAAAATAATTCTGAAGTGGTTTTCTTCTAAAGGAGATGGTATCTCTACTATAGTTTATGTTAGAGACTCTCCTAAGGTACGGTACAATGTATAATTCGGACTCCATGTATTGCCAGACCCTATTTTGATGATCTCATGTCGATTCGACCTAGATGGAACATTGTGCTTCGTATCGCTAGGGTCGTGTTTTGTATCGACAAAGATGACAGATTTTCCTACAGCGGTTATGGCTACGTGAATTAACCTGATCACCGTAGAGCTGTATGGAAACATTTATGAAATCATTTATATACCCATTATAAATTAACTCTGGCTTATATTCTCCTTCCTTCCTATGAATGAGTGAACGACAACTCAGGGAGGCAGCCATGTTAGATTTCGGTCATCATATGTTTTGATCACTGCCAAGAGAACAGATTATTTATCCTATTATCGGACAGTGACAGGGAGATTTCAATCTTGCTAGAAACCCCCTCTTTCGTGGTTTCATAATATATACTACAAACTATGGACGTCAAGTAACTTTAGTTATTTACCGATCTGCCTTCACTGACGCGTTTAGTCAGATAGGGGATGCGGCCATAATATATCATGACATTGAACTTTTGATGTACTGCCCATTATTTCTGAATGTGTCATGACTTCAGATCTGCTATGTATACCTACAAATTGATATGTCAACATACCATGATGTACTCGTATGTCCCAGTGTGTACGTCTGAATAAATTGAGTAAACAAAGATTCCAGCAGTCTGCATTGGTGCCTTGTAGACACATGTGTATGAGTGGTTATATTGGTCAGCACACGAACAGTACACCATTCGCGGTAATCACACTCTACACTTCTACTTCATACATACACCATCCTGCGTCGGTTGGAGTGACCAAGTTTAGGGCCTGCTTCCCCTGGAGCCTTTGCCTTCCCTAACTCAGGACTAGGGTGAGTTACCCATTTACAGCTGGGTAGACTGGAGCATGCCTGATCTCAACAACACACCACTCTTCCTTACAGAGCATACAGACTGACACTTTACAGAGTGGAAAGAAGAAAAGAAACTTTACAGTGGCGAGCCAGATTCCTGGGTCCAGCTTACGCAGTTTTGTGTTGAGAATCACAGTTTACAGCTGAAAGAACATTTGTTTGAACACATCAACACCAGTAGGACAGCTATACAGTCGATGTCAGCTTGACCTGTATTACCGATAGGATGCTGTATCTAGGTCAGCGCTTGTTGACAGTTTTTTCGCTGTACAGACAGTATTACACAGGACAGTGGTATCAAGTGTAGAAAATATCTGGAGCAGTATTGTTGACATTTCTCAACGTACAGAAGAATCACAGTGTTGTTGAACATAAAGTGCATAGTTCATCGTTGGATCTTCATATGCTCAACAGAGAAAAATTGACAGTGTAATAGTTTAAAATTAAATCTATTACTCAATAAAGTGGCAAGTTATTAGTATTAAAATAAACTGTGCCTGCTTTACAACACTATACCTGCAACACATTCCATTCATGACATAAATTATATTGTATGCTATATGCTATTTATGCTTACATGTTATTTTTATGTATTAAATTAGTTTATGTTCTGTGTGACTAGTACAAGGTATGCCGAGTGACATTGGTCTGGACTAGTATTCTATAGGTACACATTTTCTTAATTGGAAATTTGTTAGCAACAATTTGCTGCTATTTCTGTTAGTTGTGAGGAGGTGTTCTTTTCTTCGTTGTTTTGGTAATAATTTTGTGTTCCTTAGTTTTGTTTGATTTGTTTGTATAATTGTAGGTCTCATCTTTCCTTTCATTTCAGTTTTTTACACCCTTATGTTTATACACTGTGGCGTTATTTGTCTTGTCATTTTATTATTGCAGTTATCATCACGGTTTCTGTGATCATTTTTTTTCATTTCTCCTATTTAATTTAATTTGATCTCTGCAAATGTGTTCATATTGTCTTTTCTTGTTTGTCCTTTGTAATGTCTTTAGTTGACATATGACGTATAGTGGTATACACTGATAGTATAGTACAGATCAGTACTTTATGATTGTTATTGTTATAAAAAAAATGTACAAGACCTTTGTAAGGCTTGTCTCCCAAAGTGATTGGTAAAGGGAAATATTTTTTCCACAGGTACTCAAGTGATCTTTGATTACATTGAGGTATACAAGACCTTTGTAAGGCTTGTCTCCCACAGTATTTGAGATACAGTTATTGTTGTCCACAGGTACTCAAGTTATCATTGGTTATTATAAACCATACAAGTTTGGACTAAGACTAAGTCTATGGTATAGACTTGTCTCCCATTAAAATGAAATAGGGTAATTTATTTACTTTTTCAGGTTTCTGATTTAAGAAGACAATATGTCTACATTAGATTATTTCATTGCACAAGGAAAATCTCTTGATAAGACTGGAAAAGACTTAGAACAATGGGCTGTTGCTCAATATGACAAAGCATTAGCTGCAGAAGAGAAAAAAATTGCTGCTGCTGCTGCTGAAGAAAGAAAAGCTGCTGCTGAGGAAAAAAAAGCTGCGGCTGAGGAGAGAAAACTTCAAATAGAAGAAAAAAAAGCTGCTGCAGAAGAAAGGAAAGCTCTAGCTGAAGAAAAAAGATTAGAAAAAGAAGCTGATACTGCTGCTGAACTTAAGAAATTGCAGATGCAAGTGGAGGAAAGGAGATTTGAGGCAGAACAGAAGAAATTAGAAGCTGATGCAGAACAGAAAAAACTAGAAGTTGCTGCTGCTGCAGAACAGAAAAAACTAGAAGTTGCTGCTGCTGCAGAACAGAAAAAATTAGAAGTGGCTGCAGAACAGAAAAAATTAGAAGTTGCTGCAGAACAGAAAAAATTAGAAGTTGCTGCAGAACAGAAGAAATTAGAAGCTGCTGCAGAACAGAAGAAATTAGAAGCTGCTGCAGAACAGAGAAGATTAGATAGAGAAGCTGAAGAGAGAAAAGCAATAAGAGAACATGAGTTTGAATTAGAGAAATTAAAATTGACATGTATGAGTAATGTTAATCAGGCATCTGGTGGTAATGGTAAACCCTTTGTGTACAAGGTCAAAGTACCAGCGTTTAACCCTACCAGTGATGACATAACATTTTGGCTTTCTAGATTTGAACGGGCTTGTCGATCTCATAATGTTGACAAATCACAGTATGTGAATCAGTTGTCTGAAAATCTAAAAGGGGAGTCTCTGAGTAAGTTATATTTTGTTGAAGAGGCCGACAAAGATAATTATGATGCTGTTAGGGCAGCTTTGATAAAGAGATATCAGCTGTCTGAGGAAGGTTACCGTCTTTTGTTTAAAACAATGAGACCTGAGGTAGGTGTAGAATTCTCAGATTTCATCTCAAAAGCACGAATTACACTTTCACGATGGATTGAATTATCCAAAACAGAGAAAACATTTGATGGTCTTACGGATTTATTGCTAAGAGACAAGGTCATGTCTTCTGTAAATAAATCATTCCTAGAGTTCTTACATGAGCGTAAACCTGGTACAATAAAGCAAATGGAAGAATATTGTGACCAGTATGCCACGGCACACCCTGACATGATTCTTAGTAACTCTAACATTAAAGAGAGTATGCCAGTTGCTTCGGCAACAGAATATAATCAGAATTACTCACACAAATTCCAAGGAGCTAAAAATAAATTTGATAAAAAGGTTAATTGGAATAAGTATCAAAACCAAGATAACCACTCAAATCAGGGTTCTTCTTCGAAGAACTGGAATCGGCTGATAGTCCTCGACACGCGAGGGGTACCCATAATGTTAGAAATTCTCGGAAAGGGAGTAGCTATAGGAACTACCCAAGTGCTTCATGGAGACAACAGAAACAATATTACAGGGATACTCAATATAACGAGCGTGATGATTATGATCATGAATATTATGATTCAAACCCAAATAGGGGTTATAACAGAGGCAATAATAATTATAGAGACAATTATAACCGAGGTAGATCACAACACAAAAGACATGGTAAATCTTATTACCAGGCTAACTCTGCACAACAGGAGTTCCACGACACCGATAATCAGAATAATGATAAAAAAAGACTCCAACAGTGTAGCAAATTCCGCTTTCGATTTTGCTAGAGCATCTGAGTGTTCGCAATGCAAAACATTATTCGATCCAACCACAGTGTCTACTTTAAGCTGCGGTCACCCGCTTCCCGCTCTCCATGCGTCAATTGCGCATAATGGAAGGGGTGCTCTTGTCTTTAATAGGGGCCTAATAGATGGTACTCCGGTATCAATTCTTTTCGATTCGGGGTGCACTACCATTGGAGTGAGGCAATCACTCGTAAATCCTTCTCGAGCTACAGGCAATATAGTCAAATGTGTAACATTTGGTGGCACATTGGAGAAGTACTCCACTGCCATTATCAATATTGCTACGCCTTTCTTTACAGGAGAGGTGCAAGCATGTCTCTTGCCGAATCCGATCGCTGATCTTATCATCGGTCGCATTCATGGAGTGAAAGAATGCACTCCACAGCAAATTTCTAATTGGGAAAATGTTAATATGCAATCTGCTAATGCAGTAATCACTAGGGCTCAAGCTCTTAATATGCCACAATCTTCACATTCTGAAGATAATGATGCGCAGATCCAAGATGATCCCTTGGAGATTTCCCACGATTCCTTTATCAAACAGCAGGAAGATGATCCTACTCTAAAGAAATTCTTTACTCTGGCAACAAAAGGTGATCCGAATAAGGATACAAATCGTAAATCTTGGATTACGATGAAGAATGGCGTACTTGTACGTATGGTACAAGACTCCGCTAAGTCCATTCATTCTCAAATCCTTGTGCCTAAAAATATGAGAGTTAAAATCTTACAGCACGCTCATGATTCGCAGTGTGCTGGACATATGGGTTTTTCCCGTACTAAAGCTAGAGTTCTTCAATCTTTCTTTTGGCCTGCTGTGAATAAGGACATACGAATCTATTGTCGATCTTGTAAAGTATGTCAAGAGATTAAATCCAGAGGTCCACGCCATGATGCACCTATTCAGGCTGCAGACATTCCCATTCGGCCATTTCAAAAAATGGCGATAGACATCATTGGTCCATTTAAGATAAAGTCTGCTAGAGGACACCAATTTATTTTGACGTGTGTTGATATGTGCACACGTTGGCCGGAGGCTGTTCCTCTAAAGAGCATAACTACTGCTGATGTCGCAGATGCTCTTTGGTTAATATTTTCTCGTCTGGGGTTTCCAGCAGAAATATTATCCGACCATGGTACCCAACTCATATCGGATACCATGTCTCAAGTAATGTCGACTCTGAAGATAGAGAGATCGCTGAGTAGTATTTATCATCCTATGTCCAATGGGATGGTGGAACGTTTGAATAGAACTCTGAAAAACCTACTAGGTAAGATAACAGAAGATCATCCTCAGGATTGGGATAGGGTTTTACCCGCGGCTCTCTTTGCATATAGAGAGGTCGCCAACGAACATACAGGATTTTCTCCCTTTGAACTTGTCTTTGGCGCGAAACCGCGAGGTCCTATGTCCTTACTTCATGATCTTATAACTGCTGATAATATTGTCGATGACACAAAATCCTCTTATGAATATGTCACGCACTTAGACACAAGATTATTGAAGCATGCAAATTGGCAACTGCTTCTTCTGAATTTGCGAAACAGAAGGCAAGGGAATTTGCCAATAAAAAGAGATGTTTGCGTCAACTTTGTCCAGGTGACAAAGCATTTGTCTTGCTACCTTGTAGGGAAAATAGACTTCTCATTTCTTGGAAAGGTCCGTACGATATAATATCAAAAGTTTCCGATGTTGACTATATCGTCGATATTGACGGGAAGCGTAAAACCTTCCACATCAACATGCTCACGGAATTCCATGAACGTCCTGATTATTTACAACCTGTTTTCCAGGCAACGGACGATTTTCCAGTCCAACATGGACAGTACTCATCTCTGTCAGTAATACAGGATGAGGAAACGAGTTTCTCGGATGTAAATTTACCTTTTCCAATGATTCCTCTTCACTCTAATGAATCATGGAAAGATGTTGCAATTTCTCCAGAATTATCTCCAGGAGAGCAGAAACAAGTTTCTACTTTGTTAGAACAATTTCAGGATGTCCTTACTGACATTCCTGGTCAAACGGATGTCATTCAACATGACATTATTCTTACTGACCATAGTCCTATAAGAGTCAGACCGTATCCTATCCCGATACATTTTCAAGCACAGGTAGAGAAAGAGTTAGATGAGATGATAGAGTTAAAAATTATTGAACCATCCACATCAGCATATTCTTCGCCGATGGTTATAGTACGGAAAAAAGACAATAACATACGTCTTTGCGTGGATTATCGCAAATTGAATCAAGTGACTAAATTTGATGCGGAACCTATGCCTTTACTAGAAGAGCTACTTACGAGACTATCGAATTCTCACTTCTTTACTAAACTCGATTTGTCTAAGGGATATTGGCAAGTTCCACTATCCGAACACGCCAAACCGTTTACTGCTTTTTCGACGCCTAGGGGTCTATTCCAATGGAATTTCATGCCTTTCGGTCTTATGAACGCCCCTGCAACATTTGTACGCATGATGCGTCGAATCCTATCTCATCGCTCAGATGTCATTGCGTATCTTGATGACATCTGTCTTTTCAGTGATACTTGGAACGATCACTATAATGGTATAAATGAACTATTGTCTATCTTACGCGAGCATAACCTGACAGCGAAACCATCGAAAGCATGTATTGGTTTTAGCGAAATATCTTTCTTAGGACACCGTGTTGGTCATGGGTTCCTAAAAACAGAAGACCATAATACAAGTAAGATACTTAACATTTCTATTCCTAAGACTAAAAAGCAAGTACGAAGTCTCTTAGGTCTAATACAATTTTATGGACGATTCATCCCGAATCTGTCCTCCATTATGTCACCTCTTTCTTCCTTGCTAAAGAAAGGGTCTCCTAATGTAGTCCATTGGACTCAAGAATGTCAATCCTCTTTGGATAAGGTTAAAACTATGTTTTCTACTTCACCTATCCTAGTATTGCCTTCTAAGGATAAGACATTTATTCTTCGTAGTGACGCTTCATCCACCGGGATTGGAGCGGCACTAATGCAAGAGTACTCTGGAACTCTGCATCCTGTGATGTATATTTCTCGGAAATTAAATGCCGCAGAGAAGAATTACTCGGTCCTAGACCGTGAATTATTGGCTATGGTTTGGTCAATCCTTAAACTGCAAAGATTTCTTCTGGGCGCGCATTTCATTGTGGAAACTGACCAGAAAGCTCTTACGGCTATTCAGAGTAAAAATCTGAAGAGCGCGAGATCAACGCGATACGCGATTGCTCTACAGCCATTTCATTTTTCGGTGCGAGCTATCCGTGGGTCAGAAAATGTGATGGCAGATATTTTGTCTAGATGCCCACATGATTCATAACTGTTATACAACTTTGATACAGTTGTTTCTATGTTGAAATGTGTACACATATGTAATATATCATATATTGATTGTAACACTACTTAGCGGTTCATTGATATTTATTCACCGCTGATCTTTCAATGTTTTTCGTCTTTGATGATCATGATGTTAAGATATCTTAGATGAAATTTATGTATAAACTAATGTGGAAATTGGGTCATTGCTAATATTGTAGTATGCGTTGGTGACACCTCTCTGGAAATATTAATACTTAGAGAAGTACCTTCTCTAAGGTCATAAAACTTATGCTTATCATCTGCGCATTGTTATTGGTGCGTTGTGAGCCTATTGTATGTTGCTCCTAGATGTGTTTCAAAAAAAAAAAAAGTACCATTTTTTTTTTCCCGAGGGGTGTGGTAATCTGTTGCGTGCATATTTTGACGCACATATTACAAAAATCGATATGGCTATTTAATATGGAAAAAATATAGACATTCATTCATTTGTGTATGAAAATGCTGTCTATGGTAAAAGCGAGAGAATCCATGTTTGATTCACACTTTTGATTATAGGAGTAATCGTTCTTAATATTGATCCGGCGCATGGATTGCGCTTACGGTTGTACTTATTTTTTAGGGCCAGAAAATATATTAATTTGCTTATTATGTTTATGGCCTGAATTCATATGTATTACATATTATTAGTACAAGTAGAATCAGTCCTATATTGTATATTTTGGATGGGTAGGCGGGACTAGATTCTTAGTATTCCGGTCTAGCGGAAGTATGAGTTGTCTTGACAAGTCGTGATGAGTTCCGATGTACCGTGATAATGGCGGGTACGCATTTTTCAAAGGGCTGGTAGATTCTTAAGGAAATACGATTTCTGAAGTGGTTTTCTTCTAAAGGAGATGGTATCTCTACTATGGTTTATGTTAGAGACTCTCCTAAGGTACGGTACAATGTATAATTCGGACTCCATGTATTGCCAGACCCTATTTTGATGATCTCATGTCGATTCGACCTAGATGGAACATTGTGCTTCGTATCGCTAGGGTCGTGTTTTGTATCGACAAAGATGACAGATTTTCCTACAGCGGTTATGGCTACGTGAATTAACCTGATCACCGTAGAGCTGTATGGAAACATTTATGAAATCAGTTATATACCCATTATAAATTAACTCTGGCTTATATTCTCCTTCCTATGAATGAGTGAACGACAACTCAGGGAGGCAGCCATGTTAGATTTCGGTCATCATATGTTTTGATCACTGCCAAGAGAACAGATTATTTATCCTATTATCGGACAGTGACAGGGAGATCTCAATCTTGCTAGAAACCCCCTCTTTCGTGGTTTCATAATATATACTACAAACTATGGACGTCAAGTAACTTTAGTTATTTACCGATCTGCCTTCACTGACGCGTTTAGTCAGATAGGGGAATGCGGCCATAATATATCATGACATTGAACTTTTGATGTACTGCCCATTATTTCTGAATGTGTCATGACTTCAGATCTGCTATGTATACCTACAAATTGATATGTCAACATACCATGATGTACTCGTATGTCCCAGTGTGTACGTCTGAATAAATTGAGTAAACAAAGATTCCAGCAGTCTGCATTGGTGCCTTGTAGACACATGTGTATGAGTGGTTATATTGGTCAGCACACGAACAGTACACCATTCGCGGTAATCACACTCTACACTTCTACTTCATACATACACCATCCTGCGTCGGTTGGAGTGACCAAGTTTAGGGCCTGCTTCCCCTGGAGCCTTTGCCTTCCCTAACTCAGGACTAGGGTGAGTTACCCATTTACAGCTGGGTAGACTGGAGCATGCCTGATCTCAACAACACACCACTCTTCCTTACAGAGCATACCGACTGACACTTTACAGAGTGGAAAGAAGAAAAGAAACTTTACACACATGCATAATGTTTCCTTTGTGTTAAATATTTCTTATACTTATAAGTAGTTAATAAATGTTGTTAACTTTGTAATTTTTGCTTTTTATCACTTTTTACTTAAATTAATACAGTTTTATGGACCTCGGTAAACAAATAATTTGATTCATAAAAATTCTTAATTAAATCACTTTTCGTTTAGCGCTTTTTTGGTTAGCGCTCGATTTTTCAAGAACGATTTAACAATGCTCATATCCTGTGTTAGGATATGGCATATTTTTTCTTAAATTAGAATGTTGCATAAAAGTCTAGAAATTATATCGAGGTAATTAATGTCTCACTCGTATGTCACCACAGCCTGAAAGGGAGCAAAGAATGGTACCACTGTAACTTCATATGCATGTCATAAAAAGCAACTAAAGAGGGTTTGGCCGCGGGGCCGGCTACCAAGTCTTGTGGAAAATTAAGCCCCAAAAACTTCAAAGCTCAAAAACAAGAACCAGTGGAACAAATGATGAGAAAATGGCGATGGAGATGGATAAGACACACATTGAGGAAACCTGTTGATAGCATCAGCAGGTATTCCTTGTATACTATACTGTACTGTACTATACTATACTATAAAAACTATACTATACTATACTATACTAATAAATATTATTCAGTATTACTCTAAACTATACCTTACTTACTTACTTAGTCATTCCCCTTCTACCGTGAGGTGTAGAATTTTAGAAGAGAGAGCGCCAGACTATCCTATCGGCTGTCTTCCTCCTGGCCTGGTTCCATTCTAGTACTCGATCCTTCAAAGATTGTCTAATGTTGTCCTCCCAGCGAACTCTGGGTCGTCCTCGGGGTCTGGATCCTTGGCTCTTTGTTTCCCATGCTTGTCGTGGTATCCGATCTTCTCCCATTCTGCAGACATGGCCAAACCATCTTAATTGGGACTGTTCTACTTGGGTCTGCAGGGGGTAGGATTTAAGGCCTTGACGTATCGTCTGGTTGCGTACCATGTCTCTTCTTGTTACTTCAACCACCTTCCTCAGATACCTCATTTCTGAGGTTTGGATCTGGCTTTTATGGGTTGTAGTCATTGCCCATGACTCGCATCCGTATGTCAAGACTGGGACATAGGTGGAGCGGTATACAGCCATCTTCGTTTTCTTACCAACCTCTCTCTTGCTGAGGAATCCTCGATTTATGGCCTGAAAAAGTCTCCCAGCTGCTGCTTTTCGAGTGGCCAACTCTTCTTTGATGCCTCCCTTTCGGTCTATAATAGCTATACCATACAGTATAAATCGCTTATTTCATAGCTTAATTGACTGCTTAGCTAAAAACGTGTCTAAAAAACTTTCCAGGGACGATACGAGTGTGGCTTGGAGGTACCGACATCTTCAACGAGGGTAATTGGGTGTGGGTTAGCACCAAATCTCACATCTACCCCTTCCACAACTGGCACTCCGGACAACCAAGTGACTCTAATTCAGCAGGTAAGTTGTGATTAAGTCTTCATTCAATAAGGGACACTGGGAGTCTTATGATATTATAAGAAGACGCAGACAGTTACATTCCATCTTACAGAAGAAATTATTAAATAATTCTTAATCCTTGATTAATTCATCCATTTTCTCTTTTCTTAACCTTGCATTTCTTTCCTGTTCTGCAACATTATAACATTTGAAAACTTTTTTTTTTTATTTTGGCATCAAATTTCATAAACTTCAGGCACGAAGATGAAATTAAGATAAAGGTCATACTATAGAAATTGTATACTAAGATTTTCTAATTTGAACTAACGTATATTTTATATAGTATATTTTAATATACATTATGGGGAAGACAACAGAACACAGGGAGAAGAAAACTGGAGACAGACATGAAGGAGAGAAGAAAACATGCAAAGACTTTAGAGCGGATGGCACGGAACACGAAGATTTGGCATACATTTGTTGAAGTTCTACGCTACTTCGGCAGCTGTTGGGTGATGATGATGGGGATGATGATTATATTTTCATATAGAACCTCCCACATTGCGCATCCAGAATGTTCGAAAACTGAACGAATATGGAAAAACCAGAAAAGCATTCGCAGAAATGAAAAATTATAAGAAAAGTAATATATTGAGAATGTGCCACATACCATGGCAGAATATAAAAGAGAAACATCTGAACACAATATAAATAGTGATACGAGGCACGAAGAAGAAAGCGTGTGCCATAATAAAAGTGTTGATCTGATGTTTTACTGCAGAAAGACGTAAAAGGCACCTAGATTAAGGGAAGTAAATGATAAAAAAGTAATCGCCTAGAAGAAATTGCCGTAGGGAGAAATATTAGAGACTTCACTATAAGAGGTTCAACTTTATGAGATAGATTGTCAAGTTTCCTTCCTCGCTGTCTTTGCCTTCCCTAACTCACGAACAGTCATTTACCCATTTACAGACTGAGTAAACTGGAGCGTGACGCTACCAGGTTTCGATCACGAAACCTTGGTAACTTTGCAACGAGAGGCATGAGCTCTTGCCACTTAGCAAAACGAACGCTCGAGCAATGGGACCTAGATCAAGATTAGCAACATTAAAGATTGTCACAATAAAGATACAACTGAATAATACCCAATATGATGCAACATCACCCGTGTGTTACCGGGGCCCGAAAGGGGAGCAAAGAATAGTAACACTGCACCCTACCACGCATGTCGTAAAAAGCGACTAAGGAGGGTATGGGCATGGGGCTGTTTACCCCATCCCGTAAAAACTTCGCACAGTGGGCTGATCACCTGCTTGCCAACCAATCTGATTACGGAAACAATGATAGATTGTTTGGTCTGTTTTTGTTCCACAAAGACGCCACTAGGCGTGGTGGAAACAGCGATAGATTGATCAATTTGTTGTTGCCC